>SKCR01039181.1:0-102672 GCA_019454045.1 Zanthoxylum bungeanum | reverse complement strand
GTCTGGCTGACGACTTTAAACTTAGTGCTAGCAGGGAGGCAACCCATGCAATTGTGTATATATTGTGATTTGGTGTGTTTATTTTTGTGTGTTTAATTTTTGCAGGATTAGTCATTCAAAATGGAAGATGCTCTCGCAAATCTTTGCAAGCAATTTTCTTCTCTCCCTCAAAAATCTCTGATGGAAGTTTACAAAGCTCGCTTGGAACGGATGAGGGTACTGACAATTCACGGTGTTCCTAATGATATTCGTTGGGTAATTGAAGCACGAGTTCGATTGGCAGGTGAGTCTTCTGACTCTTTTATTTCAAATCTGCCTGGTTTTGGAAGAAGCACCTATGCAAAGAAACGAAGAGCTAAGCAAATGGGTGTTGTTTTAAATGTGCACGATTAATTGCAACACCGTTGTCGTTCTTTAGAATGGTGTCTGATCATCGCGAAGACCAAAATTAAATTCATTAGGGATGCTTGAGTAAGGAGTCTTTAGATAAAATATCTTCAACTCTTGAGACGCATCCCAGTGGATATGTTCACATTGCCATTCGCAAATTACATACACAATTCCAAAAAGAAAGACAACAATTAAGTCTCGGGAATCTGACTCAAAAAGACCATGTTTGCCAATTTATAAGAAAATTGGATGGGAAGCTTGTCCCTGACGCATAGACGTCAATCAAGCCGTTACTTTTCTTGTAAATATTATATCTCTTTGTATTTTCTTAATAATTGTGATTTGTTTTGTTGTTTTCTTTTATTTTCTCCGACACGATCCAGACCTTTTTGACTATCACGATATATTTCGCTAAAATCCTCCTCTGGAAGATACTTGTGCTATTTTTACTCACCCTTTCAGGTACTATAAATTCAGCCCGTCATTGCACTTTTGAAGGCATCCAGAGTTGAGAAAGAAATACATATAAAAATGGAAGCCACTTCAAGAAGACGAGTGGAAAACATCTGTGTGTTTTGCGGTAGTAGTGTTGGAACTAAACCACAATACATAGAAGCAGCACAGGAATTGGGTCGAGTCTTAGCTGCAAGGAATATGCACTTAATATATGGCGAAGGCAATCTTGGACTAATGGGGATCGTTTCAAAGGCCGTACAGGAAGAAGGCAGTCATGTTTTGGGAATCATCCCAAAACCCTTGGCAGAGGCAAATCTTATTGGATCATCAAACGGAGAGGAACTGATCGTGCCAGGTATGTCTGAACGACTGGTAGAAATGATTAACCGTGTTGATGCTTTTATCGCTTTGCCAGGTGGCTTGGGTACATTGGAGGAAATTTTTATTGTACTATCTTGGGCGAACCTGAACATACACCAGAAACCACTTGGATTGTTTAATATTGATGGATTTTATGATTTTCTTTGTGTGTTTCTTGATGATGCTCGGAGAAATGGGTTCGTGTCAAAACCTTTGAAAGAACTCCTCTTCACTGCCAGAACTGCTCCAGATCTAATAGACCAACTCATAGCCTATGAACCACAAGTTGACCATATCCTTTCAAAGATAAATTGGTTCGAAGACGATCGTGGTAAGAGGCGTCGAATTAATCTGGATCTTAACCTTTAATTTATTGTAGAATTTCAGCTAACCAGGTATTATCTTCTAAACTCTTCTTCTACTGTTTAAGACATTGGGGACAATGTCTCATTTAGGTTGGGGGAGGGAATTAGTTGATCAGTACCTTGTTTTTAGTTTGTGTGTTATTTTTATTTTTAGTCCAAAATTTTTCGAAAAATACAAAAATTTGGAAAATTTTCAAAAATTACAAAAAATTTTTGTGTTTTTAATTTGACTAAAAAGGTGAAATTGGTAAGAGATAGCTGAGTAAGGAGTTTCCACTCCTGATACGTATCTCAAACCTATTTCGAAACAAGTTAATTTTGTTATTTCATTTTGAATTATTTAATTTGTGAATTCTCCTTAAAACGGACTAAAATGGATCTTCATATGCTCAGTTGACAGGTATTATCAACATATATAGTAACTACGGACATGAGTTAAAATTGAAAAGTTTGTAATATTCAGTGCTCTAGTTAATTGGAGGAAGCATCTCAAAAAGCAGTGGAGTAAAAAAAAAAAAAAAAAAAAAAAAACGTCTGAGATCCGAGTTATTAAGTCTGTAAGGGTGTTTTAACACCTAGTGCCCTAAAGCCAACTGGTTTGGGAGTCACTGGCCCAAAGCTCGTTACATGGATCGAAGATGCTGCAAAAATATATATATCTGAAGTCTGAGTAATTAAGTCTGTAGGGGTGTCTTAACACCTGGTGCCCTAAAGCCAACTGGTTTGGAGCCACCGACCCAACACTCGCTAAATAGATGGAAGATATTGTATATAAATAAAAAAATAGAAAAAAAAATCAAAGAAAAAATCAGAAAATGAGAAAATTATTCCATTGCTACAAAAGGTGTTAAATCTGATGAACTTTAGGACAAAAATATTACTCTCTTATCAACTGCACTTATGACTGTTGTGGGCAAAAATGAGTTGTTTAATATTGTTGGTTGGTTGTGTATATGAAGAATGGTAAAAATAATCGGAGAATTTACTTATTCTGTAATTAGAATGAAACAAAACAACCATTGACTTGGAGTAGAATTTCACCTGATTAGTCACTAACTTCTTTATTCTATTTTCTCTTGTCTTTTGCTTTTGTGTGCATTAGTTTTATTATCTTTTTACTTTTGTAAAATGTTTGTGGTATCGTTGCTGTAAGCCCTCACGAGACTACAACTCGTCCACTAGGGACACCTAGGGGTTAAAGGCTTGTTGCATATGCTAAATGCAACCGTGATCCCTACGAAAGTGGCTTAGTTTAATTTTATTTTTATTTTGTTGTTTTGCTCGAGGACTAGCAAAATGTTAGGTTTGGGGGTGTGATGAGCGGAAATATATCAATATTTACCGCCCCTTTAACTTAATATTTTGTTTAGTTTCTCGGGTTTGATGAACGTTTTGATGTGTTTTAGTTTATTTTGCAGATAAAATAATATCGGGTCTCAATGAAATCATTTAGGATGAAATATGGGTCAATAAGGGCAATTATTGGACTTGATATTTTAATTTTGGAGATTGGAAACTTGAAGGGCGTTTGACGACGAAGTGCAGTTTTGAAAATTCCAGTTTTGTGCATCTGTCGTATTTTGGGCATAACTTTTTACTCAGATATCGGATTGAGTTGATTCAAGTGCCAGATTTAAGAAGACGCAAATTCTACAACTTTAAAAGAGAAAATATTTTCGAATTCTGATTATTTCATGACCGAAATTGATGAACCATCCAGAAGTGTGTGGAGTGTAATTATTAAAAGTCATTATCAATCATTTTCAAAGTAAAATATTAATTAATTAATAATTAATAAAATTATCAAATCAACACCAAACAAGATAAGTAATTAGTGGAGCAATTATGGATTTGGTGGAGTAATTAGTGGAGAAATTAATAATGGATTTGGTGGAGAATTTGATGGATGATTTGATGGTGGCAAAATTTTGCCTATAAATACCAAGCCATTTCATTTGTAAAATTCATACTTTCTTCTAAGGAATTCCTTAAGAATACTAAGAAGATTGTATCTTGTTTGTTTATTTATAGCTTTCAGTATTATTAATTTCCGGTTCGCACTTTCTTTTCTTTACTTTTCAGTTTTTACTTTCCGCAATTACTTTTACGCACAGTACTTTTCTTTCTTAATTTTCAATTTTTACTTTTCAGTAATGAGGAGGTAACTCCCCTTTGCTGGGGTAAAAGGTAACACTTTTATGACTAATATTTAGATTAATCTCCCTTAATTATAATATATAAACTAGTTAAAACCTAACTTAACGAGGATATACCGCCATATTGGTCGGTTGGTAATTATTTAAATGGTTTTAAACCTGACTAAACTGGATACCGCCTGATTGGTCGGTTGGTAATTAATTATTAATTTGACTTAATCTGGATACCGCCTATATGGCTGGTTGGTAATTATCATGCAAAGTTAATATATTATATTAAGGGATCTTATCTAAAATAGAAGTAATAAAAGCGGATCCTTTTACCTCAGCATTTTCTTTTATTGTACTTTTACTTTATTTACTTTTCAGCATTTATTTTCAGTATTTAATTTCAGCATTTACTTTCAGCATTTTACTTTTCCAGCAATTTACTTTTCAGTATTTAATTTTTAGTATTTACTTTATGTCTTTATTTTATTTAAGTTTTTACTACCTGTAAATATGTGTCGTAACTAAGCCAGTTATCTGGGGTTGTGATGAAATCCAATATCACCGGTTTATAAGGGGTAAATATAGTTTGGGTAATATAAAGGTTTATTTATTGAGTCTTAAACCTAATGCTTTTTATTAACTGGCCATTAATAAAATTGAACTGGTAAATCTAAAATGAACTAGACATATAGATTTTAGGTTTAAGACCTTAGACTTAATAGCCCACGATCTTCCTTGAGGATAGATAACCCTTTAATAGATTTCCTTACAGGATAGGAATATACCTGTCGGGCGGGGGTAGCCATAATTGGAACTTAAACTTAATGAATCCAGATAATTTGGTTGACATAGACATATGGTTCAATTGGGTTAACTGGATATTTGTGTCTGACCATCGACAGAGGCTTACACATAATTTAGTGTTCCAGGTTAATAAATCAATATATTACCCAACTTTAAGATAACCACTTCATCTTTAAAATGATATTGGAAGAAATCACAACCCTAGATAGTTTTTAATATTAAATTTTCTTAAAATCTACTTTCGAACAATGTTATTTACTTGTTTTTAAATTTAGAATCGTCACCATTTCAAATCAATCAAACAACCTGTTAGATACTAGTAATCATTTGACCTCATAAAATTAATAGATTAGATATTAAGTCCTCGTGGGATCGATATTTTTATACTACTTGAACGATACGTGCGCTTGCGTTATACGTGTGTGTTTAAGCCGGTCATCGAACCATTATTGATGTACAAAAATGATAACTAACCATGAGGGTACAAGACCAAGAAGTAACATTCAATATTTTCAAGGCCATGAATTTCACAGATGATGAAAAGAATTAGGAATGTTTCAGACTTGATGTGATACACAGTACCATTCAGAACTCCAATGCAATGCAAAGTTCTAATGACAAACTTAAAACGTGTCAATTGCCTGTGGAGCCTGAAGATAAAGCGTCTTTTGCACTGAAAAAGCCAATTCTTGCACTACAAGCAAAAAAAGAGAAAAAGTTCCACCAGCTCAACGAATTGGAGGAATTTCACAATCAGCCTTTTGAGGATGCCAAATTATACAAAGAAAAGGCAAGGAAAAGACATGATGAGAAGTTAGTGTGCATACAATTGGAACCAGGGCAGAAGGTACTGTTAAACAAATCAATGTGTGAAATTCTTCTCATGGAACTCAAAATCACGGTGGTCAGGTCCATTTTTGATCACCAAGGTTTTTACCAGACAGAGCTGTTGAGATACATGATCCCGACTCCAACAAAACATTCAAGGTTAAAAACAAGCGTGTTAAGCACTACTGAGGAGAATCATTTGAGCGACAAAAAGAAAGTGTCATACTTTCAGATCCACCCTAACGTTCGAGAAGTCACGTCTAGCTGACGACGTTAAACTTAGCGCTCGCAGGGAGCAACCCATCCAATTTGTGTATATATTATGATCTGGTGTGTTTTATTTTTGTGTGTTTAATTTTTGCAGGTAAACTCATTTCACGATGGAAGAAGCTTTCGCAAATCTTCACAATCAATTTCCTTATCTCCCTCAAAAATCTCTGATGAAAGTTTACAAAGCTCACTTGGAACATATGAGATTACTAACAATTCATGGTGTTCCTATTGACATTCGTTGGGTAATTGAAGCACGGGTCCGATTGGTAGGTGAATCTTCTGACTCTTTTATTTCACATCTGCCTGGTTTTGGAAGAAGCACTTATACAAGAAATGTAGAGCTAAGCAAATGGGTGTTTATTACAAATGTGCACGCTGGAATTGCAATACTCGTTGTCGTTCTTTAGGAATGGTGTCTGATAATCGCGAAGATAAAATTAAATTCATTAGGGATAGCTTGAGTAATGAGTCTTTAGATGATATATCTTCGACTCTTGAGACGCATCCCAGTGGATATGTTCACATAGCCTTTCGCAAATTACATACACAATTCCAAAAAGAAAGACAACTGTTAAGTCTCTGGAATCTGACTCAAAAGACCATGTTTGCCAATTTATAAGAAAATTGGATGGGAAGCTTGTCCCTGACGCATAGACGTCAATCAAGCTGTAAATTATTGTAAATATTATATCTCTTTGTATTTTCCTAATAATTGTAATTTGTTTTGTTATTTTCTTTTATTTTTTCCGACAAGATCCAGACCTTTTTTACTATCACGATTTATTTTACTGTTAACTAATAATTGTCATTTGGCAGGTACTATTGCTATTATTTTACTCACCCTTTTCAGGTGTTATAAATTCAACTCATCATTGCACTTTTTAAGACATCCAGAGTAAAACATGGAAGCCACTTCAAGAAGACGAGTTGAAAACATATGTGTGTTTTGCGGTACTAGTGTTGGTGTTAATCCACAATACATAGAAGCAGCACAGGAATTGGGTCGAGTCTTAGCTGCAAGAAATATGCATTTAGTATATGGCGGAGGCAATCTTGGACTTATGGGGATCATTTCAAAAGCTGTACAGGAGGGAGGCAGTCACGTTTTGGGAATCATCCCAAAACCTTTGGCAGAAAAAAAAACTTATTGGACCATTAAACGGAGAAGAACTAATCGTGCCAGGTATATCTGAACGACTGGTAGAAATGATTAACTGTGCTGATGTTTTTATTGCTTTGCCATGTGGCTTGGGTACATTGGAGGAAATTTTTACAGTGTTATCTTGGGCGAACCTGAACATACACCAGAAACCGCTTGGACTGTACAACGTTGAAAGATTTTATGATTTTCTTTGTGTGTTTCTTGATGATGCCCAGAGAAATGGGTTCGTGTCAAAACCTTTAAAAGAACTTCTCTTCACTGCCAGAACTGCTCTGGATCTAATTGACCAAATCTTAGCCTATGAACCACAAATTGACCCTATCCTTTCAAAGATAAATTGGTCCGAGGACGATCGTGGTAAGAGGCGTCGGATTAATCTGGATCTTAACCTTTAACTTTTCATGTAGAATTTCAGTTAACCAGATATTATCTTCTAAACTCTTCTTCTATTGTTTAAGACATTGGAGACAATGTCTCATTTAGGTTTGGGGGAGAGAATTAGTTGATTAGTATCTTGTTTTTAGTTGTGTGTTATTTTTATTTTTAGTCCAAAATTTTTCGAAAAATACAAAAAAAAAAATTGAAAATTTTTCAAAAATTACAAAAATATTTTGCGTTTTTGTTTTTATTTTGACTAAAAAGATGAAATTGGTGAGAGATAGCTGTGTAAGGAGTTCACACTCCTGATACGTATTTCAACCCATTTTCGAAACAAGTTAATTTTTGTTTATTTCCTTTTGAATTATTTAATTTGTAAATTCTCCATAAAATTGACTAAAATGGATCTTCATATGCTCAGTTGGCAGGTATTATCAACATGCATGGTAACATACGGACATGAGCTATAATTGAAAAGTTTGTAATATTGAGTGCTCTAGTTTAATTGGAGGAAGCATCTAAAAAAGCAAGGGAGTAAAAAAAAAAACGTCTGAGATCCGAGTTATTAAGTCTGTAGGGGTGTTTTAAACACTTAATGCCCTAAAACCAACTGGTTTGGGAGCCACTGACCCAACACTCGCTACATGGATCAAGGATGTTGCAAAAATATATATATCTGAAGTCTGAGTAATTAAGTCCGTAGGGGAGTCTTAACACCTAGTGCCCTAAAGCCAACTGGTTTGGGAGCCACCGACCCAACACTCGCTACATAGATGGAAGATATTGTATATAAATAAAAAAAAAATCAAAGAAAAAAATCAGAAAAATCAGAAAAATTATTCCATTGCTGCAAAAAGGTGTGAATTCTGATAAAACTTTAGGAGAAAAATATTACTCTCTTATCAACTGCACTTGTGACTGTTGTGGGCAAAAATGAGTTGATTAATATTTTGTTGGCTATATATATGGAGAATGGTAAATATAATCGGAGAATTTACTTATTCGGTAATTTAGAAAGAAAGAAAACAACTAGTGACTTAGAGTAGAAGTTTCACCTGATTAGTCACTAACTTCTTTATTCTATTTTCTCTTGTCTTTTTGCTTTTGTGTGCATTAGTTTCACTACATTTTTACTTTTGTAAAATGTTTGTGGGTATCATTGTTGTAAACCCTCACGAGACTACAACTCATCCACTATGGACACCTATGGATTTAAAGGCTTGTTGCATACGCTAAATGCAACCATGATCCCTACGAAAGTAGCTTAGTTAAATTTTATTTTAAAGATGTTTATGTTATTTTATTTTGTGTTTTGCTCGAGGACTAGCAAAATATTAGGTTTGGGGGTGTGATGAGTGGTAAATATAGCACTATTTTCCACTCATTTGACCTAATATTTTGTATAGTTTCTTGAGTTTTGTGAATATTTTGATGTATTTTGTGTTATTTTGTAGATAAATAAATTTTCAGGATATTCTAGAGGTGATTTTGGGCCAAAACAGTGAAAAATGACAAAATGGTCATTTCGCGCATCGCGACGCGCAGGCTGCGTCGCGACGCCTAACGTGTGCTGATCTATGCTAACGTGCGTCGGGTTCACATGTCAGAATCTGTGAAGTTTGACTTTGCTAACGTGCGCCGTGCCACGTGTCACCATCATAACTGATCTGCTAACGTGCGCCATGCCACATGTCATCATCCAATGGTGTCAACAATCGCCATCGCCACGTGTCGCCATGTGTCACCCCACGTATCAGCCACGTCATCGCCATGTCAGCAGAAGACCGAGTTAACTTTTCCACGTCATCGCCACGTCATCATCAACCAATCACAGCGTGCCACGTGTCATCATTCTATGGTGCCGACAATCACTATCGCCACGTGTCGCCATGTCATCACCACGTCAGCATAATAATTGAGTTTCCAGCCGCCTTTCCATGTGTCACCTTATCACCTTATCTGAAATGCCACGTGGCAGATAAGAATCTGGAGCCGATCAATCAGCGCTTGACACGTCAGCATGTCGCGACGCAAGAAGAAACTTGCGCGTCGCGACGCGTGGGGCTTATTGACGCCTATAAATAGAGCTCGAAATTTCAGTTTCAGATGTATCTTCCTCTCTGAATTCTCTGATGTAAATATGGAGTTTTCTATCTAGTGTATTTTAATTACGTTCTGTAATAGTAATAATAATTTATTTTCTTTACTTTTACAGTTTTTACTATTCAACCATGAGGAGGTAACTCCACCCTGCTAGGGTGAAAGGTAATTCTTTTACTATTGCTATTTAGATTAATCTCCCTTAATTATAATATATTCACTATTTAAAACTTGACTTAATAAGTATACCGCTATATTGGTCGGTTGGTAATTCATTTTAAACTGGTTTAAACCTGACTAAGTAAGGATACCGCCAGATTGGTCGGTTGGTAATTAAACTTTCTTACCGCCTATATGGCAGGTTTATGGACAAATTTTGATACCGCATATATGGCTGGTCGGACTTAATTTGACTTAATCAGGTTACCGCCTATATGGCTGGTTGGTAATATCATCACAAGTTAATATATTATATTAAGGGAGATATCTAAATTAGTAGTAGTAAAAGTAGATCATTTTACCTTAGCATTTTATTTTATTGTAATTTTACTTTTTAGTATTTATTTTACCGCATTTACTTTTCAGCATTGTATTTATGTCTTTTATTTTTAAGTTTTTACTCGCCCTAGTTATGTGTCATAACTAAGTTAGTTATCTAGGGTTGTGATGAATTTTAATATCACCGGTTTATAAGGGGTTATTTTATAGTTTGGGTAATTTAAAGGTTTATTTATTAAGTCTTAAGCTTAATGCGTCTTGTTAATTGGACACTAATAAGATTGATCTGGTAAATCTAAAATAAACTTGACAAAAGAATTTTAGGTTTCACTGCCTTAGACTTAATAGCCCACGATCTTCTTGAGGATAGATAACTCTTTAATAGATTTCCTTACAGGATAGACATATACCTGATGGGCGGGCGGTAGCCATAATTGGAACTTAAACTTAATGAATCCAGGTAATTTGGTTGACATAGACATATGGTTCAATTGGGTTATACTGGGTATTTAGCATAATTTCGTGTTCCAGGTTAGTAAACCAATTTATTACACAAACATAAAATAATCGCTTCATCTTTTAAAAGATATTGGAAAGATTCACAACCCTAGATAGTTTCTAATATTGAATTTTCTTAAACCTACTTTCGTGCAATTTTATTTACTTGTTTTTAATTTAAAATCATCACCATTTCAAATCAATCAATCAACCTGTTAGATACTAGTAATCATTTGACCTCATAAAATTAATAGATTAGGTATTAAGTCCTCGTGGGATCGATATTTTTTATACTACTTGAACGATACGTGTGTTTGCGTTATACGCGTGTGATTACGCACCGGTCAGAAGATTTTTACAGACAGCCTCAATGTAGCTGAAAAAAACTTCTTAAAATATGTGGAACAAGAGACTCAGCCATATGAGTGAGAGAGGGTTGCATACCCTGACCAATAAGGAGCTTACCAAGGATGTTGCACTATGTCCTTGCTACCACTATTTTTTTGGTAAGCAACACAGAGTCTCATTTAATTTCTCTTCAAATAGAAGATTAGAGTTGCCCAGTCTGGTGTACTCTGAGGTGTGTGTTCCCTTGGAGGTTGATTCACTGGGCGGTAACAAGTATTTTCTGACTTTCATTGATAATGCTTCTCGAAAATTGTGGGTGTATTTCCTCAAGACGAAAGATCAGGTCATGGATTAGTTCACGCCGTTCCACGCCATGGTAGAGCGTGAAACATGGAAGAAGTTATACCTTCGCACAGATGATGGAGGCGAGTATAGTTCCAGGGAGTTCGATGCCTACCATAGGAGACATGACATTAGACAAGTTTGTTGTTCCACGTACCTCACATCATAATAGTGGTGTAGCTGAAAGAATGAACCACACCATTATGGAGAAAGTCAGAGTATGATCAGTATGGCTAAGCTGCCAAAGCCATTATGGGGAAAAGTTATTCGTACCGTCTGCTAGTTGATCAAGAGATCACCATCTCTACCTTTGAATTTTGAGATTCTGGAGAAAGTGTGGTCTAGTACGAATCTCTCTCACTCTCACCTTAGAGTATTCGGTTTTTCAGACGTTGCACATGTATCCAAAGAGCTCAGATAGAAGCTCGATGCAAGGACAACTTCATGTATATTCCTATGCTATGGAGATGAAGAATTTGGATACACATTATGGGATCCAAGGGAAAAGATGGTCATCAAAAGCCAGGATGTAGAGTTTCATGAAGACTAGACAATTAAAGACATTGAAAATCCCAAGATGTCTTTCAATTCTAGTGCCGAAAAAATACAGACCCAACACCAGCACAATTGGCCACAGATAGGATGCATGATATTTCAGAAACAGAACTAGAGAATGCAGATGAGTATATCGAGCAGGGGGAGACACAACCCACTCCATCGGAGATTACAAAAGAAAATGTTGAGTATGGGGAGCCGCAACTCGCTCCACTAGATGCTACAGGATCATCCACATATTTGGATGATGATAGAGCTCCTGAAACCAGTGGACCTCGAACAAGAAGATCTGAGTGAGGCAATATTCTATCAACTAGATATTCGAGATCTGAATACATTATGCTTACTTATGAGGGGGAGCCAGGGAGTTTCCCATAAGACAAGAAGGCACTGAGGAATAAATGGGTGAAGAAACCTGGCAGCGAAACTGTGCTGTACAGAGACACAATATAAGATTACTGTACAAAGACATAGTGAAGTGTGTTGTGCAGAGACATAGAAAAATAGTGTTGTGTAGAGACATAACAGAAGAGTACTGTACAAAGACACAGTGAAGTGTGTTATGTAGAGACACAGCCGACATATCAAAAAATGTGGTCAATCCAGACAAGCCAAAGTTGTGCAGAGACATAGCCGAGATAGTTGTCAAAAGACAATCGGTTCGAATGCAGTTGGAAGGGGAGAATTGTACAATCCAACTTGCATCCCCATTATCAAAAGTATGGTCACCATTGTCCAAAGTAAATTGCTATATTTTGACAATGGTGCAAACCACCAAACTTACTTTAGGTGGAGTTTGAAATTTGAAGCAAACTTCCAAGATAACGTTAGGTGGTGAATTATTTATAGTTATATTTTATTGACACTTGAGTATTGTGTTTGGTTATAAATTGAGAGCTCATTTGAGAGATCAAATCATCCCTAACAAGAAGTTCCAAGTAAGAGAGCTTAAAGTGTAAGCTTCAAGTAAGAGAGCTTCCTCATAAACACTCTTCAGTGATCAGAGAATCATAAAAAACAAACTTGAAAACAAAACAAAAAATAACCGATGCAGCATCTGAAAAAAGCCAAGGCCACAAGCATCAAAACAACCGAGAATACAATATACAAAGTATTTCTTTACACACTGTAAGTTGATGTTTTAGGTCTCACACTATATATTTATTTTGATAATAATAAATCATGTATTAAAGACATAATGATAAATACATCTCTTCAAGTATTCAATATTTTGACCATAATTTTCTCATACAGGATGTAGTTGGGTGCTTAGAGGATTTAAAGTGTTGATTTTAGTTTGAATTTGAGAGTGTGTGATTGAATTTAAGCAAATTAAAGTTATTTAACTTTAAGAGCTTTAATTCTCAATTCACTCCCTCTTAAGTTATTTAGGCCATATCCTTAGTATAACTTCAAAAGTGACAAGTGGAGCAAATAGAAAAACTAGCAATGAGAAAAACATAATAGCAAATACTTGAAGCCTTGATTGAAGACGCAATGTAATGGAAACAGATGCTACAACTGATCATTTAAAAGAGATACAACTAGGGATGGCAAAAATCTCTATAGGGATGGGACCCGCGGAAGCTCGATATATTAGGGGGCGAGTAAAAGAATAATTTTCTATATATGTTTGTTAGACGGGTCAGTTACGGGTATTAACATCCTCGTTCAAATAGAGGTAAAAATTATTGTTGACCTGTACAGGGGCCCGATATGTTAGGAATGGGTAATGGGATAATTTTTGTACCTGTTGATTAATCTGGACGGGTATTGGCATCCCCGTTCAAATATAGGTAAAATCTTGTGTGAACGGTGACTCGTACATGGCCCAGTATGTTAGGGCAAGTAAATGGATAATTTTTATACCCATTAATTAAACGGGGAAAATACAGATATTGACATCTCCATACCATACCTGGGTCATTGCGATCCTTAGATACAACAAGTTAAGGTTGGAGTTTGTAGAGCCCTGGAGTTTTGATTGTGGATCATGTGTTAGGTTGGTGCTCGGAGTGCCAATCCGGATCGTATTTATGTCTGATTCATGAATACGAACAATATCTTTTTTTCCATAATATTACTCATTTAGTGGTAGCACCTCTTGTATTTTATATACATATTCGATCTAATTGCGATTAGATATCTAATTATGATTAGATTGAAACTAAATCTGATTTAGTGATACATGTATATTAGACAAAGACCCTATGATTTACAACGTAGTGCGCAGTTACAACGTAGTTTGTAATTGACATTGGTAAGCGTCACTATAAGTTGTATATCCTTAAATTAAGTTCCTGGTCAAGATTTACTAACACGGGTCGGTTAGTAAAATCCGCTGAGACCAGTACATGTCGTATAACGTGACTTGGTCCGATGGTTTATCCTAATGAACCATGAGTCTCGGGAGACTCGTATAGACATGTAGGTGTTTATTTGATAAACACCGAACGACTTACTGAAGATTTCCTAATAGATGGTACACCAACGTCATTAAGAATCTTCTCGAGTTGAGCGAGCATAGTGGTCCTTCGACTTGAGATACCACAGTGGATATATGAGTTATCCTCCACACTTTGATGGCAGTCACGTCACCGATCTATTTAGATCAGACCTCCGCCTGTTCGTTGGGTATGGACTGATGTTCATGATATCCAGTGCGTATCAAGATAGAATCATCCAGTCCTGTGTACAAGGCATAGGTATCCTACACGTGTTTGCGATATAGTAAATCCATGGTCGTGGTATAACTTCGGAAGCAAGTTCCGAGTGTTATTTAGAGATCGTAAATTTTAAAGTCGACCATTTTATACCATAACGATTTGACGTTCTTATCTATATCTCAAGTATAATATGGATAGCCTGTGACGGAGGGATTATACGTATGCAATGACCTCGACTTGCATAGTTTAACGAGATTATCCATAGTCGTCATAATTCATGAGTGGGTGAATTATGAACACGAAATTGGATTTTGTGACGGATAAACCTAAACTTAGAGAGTCCCACAATATGAAGTGTACTCGTTAAGCACTTGGGCAACGCGTTATGAATAATACAGATTATTCATACTACTTCATCGGATTAAATGAGTTAATTTAAATCGTTTAAATGGTTAAACGAAAATACATGCACAGGGGCATTTTTGGTCAATCGTAATTATTATGTATTTGTATTTGATACATAATTTGATTAGATACACATTAATTAATCGTCAAATGAGATTTTGACACATGCCATAATATATGTATTTGTTATTTAATGTAAATAAAAATACATATATAATAATTATTATATTAATTAATTATTTAGATATTTAAATGTTAAATATTTGAATAATTAAATGATATACTTTTTCATAATTGTTAGGAAAATGTTTGATTATTATTGGTTACAAATGGCATGATTTTATTAAGCTTTAAGTGTGCAAATTTGATTTGTCAAATTAAAGCTTATTATATTTAATTGAATTAAATTTAGAAAATGACAATAATACCCCTCCAAAGTCGGTTTTCACATTTAAAAAGGGGAAAATTTTTCTTTTCTCCTTAATGGCTAAGCTTGTCTGAAAATAACATCTCCAAAAGCTCTCAAATTGTGGCTTGATGATTCAAGATGAACAACGAAGAAAATCAAGAAAAATGCTTAAGGAATTATGAGAATTATAGGTAATTCTATATATCCCTAAGCTTGGAAAGCATGTTTCATGTTTCTTGATCATCTAGATAGATTCTAGGGTTTCTTCTTTTGTTAAAAATTTGGGGTTTTTTGATTTGGAGGATGGAATTGAAGGCTTGGTGCATGTGTGAAGTTGTATTTAATGATATTAGTGTAATATTAATTCAATTTTATCATTTGATGATATGTTTCCATTCTAGAATGTTATGACCACTCTTGTAATGCCTAGAATTGTTCTTTTGTGCTTCATTGGTGGTGACTTGGATTGGTGTTGTGATTAATTTGATTAATGTTGAAAAAATTGGATTAAAACATGAAAAATTGATTATTTTTGTTACAAAATCAGATCTGGAAAAACTAGATTTATTGTGATGAAAATAATGTCATATAAATTTATTGGATGTGTTTTGGGTGTTGGAACAATTTCCGGAAATTATTTCGGAGTTGAAATAAGCGAAAATGGTGAAAAACAGCGTTACCAGGTGACTTTTGAGCCAACCGGGTGAAGGCTGCCCAAACAGTGAATTGGTCACTGTTCGGGCAGCTCATGAACTGCCCAAGCACTATTGGAGCTGACCTGGGCAGCCCTCATGTGTATTGGGTAGTCAGTTCGGTCAAAAACGCGTTTTATGCCATTTTGCGGAAAAACATTTTCGTAAAAGTTTCGCGACGTTTCTTAACTATTTATGTCGCTATTTGATATCGAACAAATATGTTTAGGTGAAATATGAATAAATAATTCATATTGGATATTGAATAATTTATTCGGTAATTTTAAAAAGTTTTAAAATTACGATTTCACCCGAACAGCGCTTCCGCCGCGCCCTTTGCCCAAAACCCCAACATCCTGAGAGGAAGATATGGGTGTAGCAGAAGTGAAATGGTTAATGTACAAATGGAATCCCAACTAATGGACCTCGTGAGCGAGGAGCTAAAAACATGAGCTTTTTTTAGTCAGAACGAGAATCAAGAAACTGTTGTTATATATGTGTCATTTACCGATTTTAACATACATCGTACAATCCATTTCCACCATCATGCAATCAAATACCATAATCATAAAACTTAGAAAAACTTATATAGATGTCATCTACTATAAAGAGGTAATCTTCATTTACCCACATTAGGACTTTTTTCCTAATATAGTGATCATTAAAAGACTTAGCTTATCCTAACCTTAACAGACATCACTCTACGTCATTATAGGAATGGGAAAGAGTATACAACTCTACAGTATTATCTTGAATTACATAAAGTTTCAGTTATCCTGTTGAACCTAGATCTTGTGATCTCCAGTCAGCTAGGTTGGGTTTCCACGGTGACAATTCTTATTTTATAGGCTTCAAGCCCATTCCCCTCGATGACTTCTCAACTTTCTCTCTAGGAAAATATTTAGTAAGTGGATCTGTTAGGTTTTCCTTCGATTTGACATAATCTATTGAAATTATGCCGCTTGAGTGCAATTGTCTTATGGTATTGTGTCTTCGACATATGTGTCGAGACTTACCAGTATACATTATATTTTGGGCTCTCCCAATAGCCGATTGACTATCAAAATGTATGCTTATAGTTGGCATTAGTTTTGGCCAATTTGGAATATCCTCTAGGAAATTTCGAAGTCATTCTGCTTCTTCCACTGTTTTATCTAATGCTATGAACTCAGATTCCATAGTAGATCGAACAATACATGTTTGCCTCGAGGATTTCCATGACACAACTGCACTACCAAGTGTGAAAATAAATCTACTCATGGATTTGGAATCCACTGTATCAGATATCCAGTTAGCATCGATGTATCTCTCTATAACAACATGATATCTCGTATAATGCATACCATATTTTGAAGTTTCTCTCAGATACTTCCAAACTTTTACTATGGCTTTCTGTAGGCACTGCATTTTTGCATATAAGTCCCTATGATGAGTCTCATTTGGAGGCACTACCTTTTAAGTCACGGAAGTCACGAGAAACGGACGTCGGAAGGGGAAATTCAGAATAAGTACGTCATCGGATTCATTTCACAAGTTCACTGTTTTCGTTCGTGCTGCGTTCGTTACTTCGTTCGAACGTCAAACAGATTGCGGCTGTTTGTGCCGCGTTCGAGGAGGCGTTCGAACGGTGTCGGTAATTCTGGTTTTGCTGCTAGCCTCACACCCAAGCCCAATTAACCCACCAAAGCCCATAAAACACATCCCAATTAATAAAACACATTTAAAACACATTGGAAATTAAATTAAATCTTAATTAAATTAAGCATTGAATTAAATAAAATATTTAAACCATTTACCAATTAAATAAAACATAAAATATAATCATACCTAATTAAGACAAATCAAATATATTAACTTCCTAACTAAACAAAATCACATACTAAATTAAAAAGATGTCATGCCTAATTAAAATCAATCATAACCAATTAAAAATATTATATTCCTAATCTAAACCAAATTTGTCCCCCATCAAATCCCTTGCTTTCCTTGTCCAACACCAAATCAAATCCTCCCTTTAATGACAAATCCCTTCCTTGTGAGACAAGGTGAAGCCCTAGCCATTCTCTATATAAACACCACCTCTCCAAGGCATTCCCCCCCCCCGGAGTGCACGCCCATTACAAGAAAAGAAGCAAAGAATTTCCAACCCATTTCCCCTAGCTCATTCACACAAGAAACACCCAAGCTCATACACACAACTCACACGAAAATCACAACACCCACAGGAAACACCCAAAGCTTATTGACACAACTCTCACTCACTCTCAATAATCGAAGATCACAAACCAAAGAACCCTCATTGCCTTAACCAAAACACATCCCGAACAGCCCATTTACCTCATCAAAACAGCCCCCGAACCACACCATAACACCACCGAAAATCACACCCAAAACAGTAGCCAAAATATCCCAAGAACAGTAACTAAAATACAGCAGCAGAACAATAGCAAAACGGCAGCGAATCGGAGTCAAAAGCAGCAGCAAAAGACGGAGAACGACGACTCCAAACGGTGAGACAACGAACGAGAGTAGTGAACCAGTGAACCGGAAGAGTTGCGGAGCATCCACCCTTCCGACGATCGTGTGCCGTACATCCGAGAGGTGATTTAAAAGGTTAGACCTGAAGGTACTTTTCACACTCATCTTTATTTGATTTTTGTTATTTATATTGATCGTATTTTAATTATTTGTTGAATCTTGTTTATGTATGATGTGTGTTGTGGGTATTGGATTAATGGAAAAGTGTCGTCTCTTGTGGTATATAGGATGGAAACCCGGACATAAATTTCATAGCCGATTCCGAATGGACGGTAGTATGATCTGTACTCGGGATACAACTCCACGTACCACTTGAGTAAACGGCACACTCTTTTGTTTTATGTTGCTTCGGTTTATTTATTTTTCGTTATTTGAATTCTGCATGTTACTTTTGTATGTGTGATACAACCGAGCGCATGGGCTTAGTAAGTCGGATTAAAGGTCCCCTATTTGGAGGGGTTAAAATCCTTTACCACGATGCTTTGTCGCGTCGGTTGATGTGTGTTCGGTTGAATGCAAGATATGTTCAATCGGATATACTAAGTTTGATATGATTGTCTTTATTTTTATATGCATTGAGATAAGCGCATGGGCTTAGTAAGTGTGATGAAAGGTCCTCTAATTGAAGAGGTTAAAATCCTTTGCCACGATGCTTCGCCGCGCCTCGTATTTCGCTATTTGCTTTTTTATGTATGTATTGCATCACATTTTATGCATCAGGCCAATTCCCATTCGAACGCGTTATCAAACGCTATACGAACGCGACCCTTCTGTTTTCCGTTCGAACGCATTTTACAAACGCTACTCGAACGCGCATGCACTTTCTTAGTCTTAGCATGCATCAGGTCTGGTTCCGTTCGAACGCGTTCTCGAACGCTACGCGAACGCATACCACTTTCTTAGTCTTATCATGCATCAGGTCTGGTTCCGTTCGAACATGTTCTCAAACGCTATACGAACGCGAACCTTATGTTTATCGTTCGAACGCGTTTACGAACGCTACATGAACGTTCACACACTGAACTGAGTCTGTCTCATCATATTCATGCATAATTGCCTCTTGGTTGATCTTTCTTGTATTATGTAGCCAATCATATTATTTGTATTCCTGCATTTATCCATTCTATGTGTTCTTGGGATGATATTCAAGCATGATTAGGCTGTTAGCATGTTATTTGGTTACTATGTTCATGAGATAGTATTCAAGCATGATTAGGTTGTTCTTAGTTTTCCATATCATATGATTGAGAAATGTTCATGAGATTGCCATGAGATGTTGCATGTTGTGATGAACTTGTTGATGTATGCATGTGAATTTAGAAGCATGACACTCTTGGGAATAAGTGTTACTTAAACTTGATTAAATTATTACATAAATCCTTTCATTACAAGTGACATAAGTAAGGGACCATTCCGAACCCAACGGTTTGAGGTCTTCCCTTGCGAGGGGTGAGTGCGGCCTTAAATCTCATTTTCCTGGTTCACACCGGGTGGCGACTCTATCATTCTCCGGTTTAGTCCCCCGTGGCTACTCCGTACTCCCGACCGGGCCGCGAGCCCGGGACAGCATGCGTCGTCCAGATCATGTGTCCCCACACTTTCCAATGGTTATATCATGGATTACTCGTGTATCTACTAAGCCTGTTTACAGCTTGAGTGATATCCGGTTGTATGAAATTTATGAGATACATCAGACTTCTGATGATTCTTGAATACTCTAATTGCGATACGCTTGAGCTGGTATTCTTTGATAAGTGAAGCGTTGGGTCTACATAATTCTAGCCACATTAGGATTTTCTTTATTATATTTCTCAAGTATCTTCTCAATATAATGAGCTTGAGATAATATATACTCATCTGATGTTCTGGAAATCTTAATTCCTTAGATCACATCAGCTACTTCTAAATCTTTCATATCAAATTTACTGGTCAATATTTTCTTGGTAGACTGAATCATCTAATGATTACTACCAATTATTAGCATATCGTCTACGTAAAGACACACAATGACATATCCTTTTTGAGTTGATTTAGTGTATACACATTTATCACACTCATTGATTTTGAACCCACTTGACAATAACTCTTTGTCGAATTTCGCATCCCATTATTTAGGTGATTATTTCTAATCCATATAAGGATTTTACAAGTTTTCACACCTTCTGTTCTTGTCCAGGAATATTGAAACCTTCTAGTTGTTCCATGTAAATTTCTTCATCCAATTCACCATTTAAGAATGTCGTCTTCACATCCATTTGATGTATTTCAAGACCAAAAATAGATGTTATGAGTATGAGCATTCTTATTGACGTGATATTGGTCACTGATGAATATGTATAAAAGTAATCAAGACTTTCTTTTTGTCTATAAACTTTTATGACAAGTCTTGTCTTATACTTATCTATTGATCCATCCGGCTTCATCTTCCGTTTGAAAATCTATTTGTAGCGCAGTGATTTACAACCTAGAGGAAGATTAACCAACTCCCAAGTATGGTTTTGAAGGGTTAAATCAATCTCGCTATTAATAGCCTCTTTCCACAAAGGTGCCTCTGAAGAAGACATTGTTTCTTTATAGCTTTGAGACTCATTTTCTAACAAGTATGTCAAAAAATCAGGTTCAAATGACTTAGACGTTCTAGCTCTTTTGCTACATCTAGGTTCATTTTCCTCAATATTTCCATGTTGATCTGATTCTTGGTCAACTCGATTATTGCCTTTAGTAGTATCAATAGTTCTTTTGAGAGAATTTTGTTTATTTTTCCTTACAAGGAAAAGTCTCTTCAAAGAAAGTCGCATTCTTTGACTCAATTATCATATTTGGATTGATGTCGGGAATTTCAGACTTACGTACCAACAATCGATATGCACTACTGTTGTGAGTATATCCAATAAATATATAATCAACAGTCTTTGGTCATATTCTAACCTTTTTAGGTTTATGAACTATTACTTTGGCGAGATATCCCCACACTTTCATATATTTGTAGGAAAATACATGACTTTTCCACAATTCATATGGGGTCTTGTCCAATCTTCTATGAGGTAGCTTATTCAGAATGTAGTTTGCGGAAAGCAAGGCTTCCCCCACAAATTCTGGCATAAACCAGAGCTTGTCAACATGGCATTCATCATTTCCTTCAACATTCGATTTTTGTGTTCCGCAATTCTATTTTGTTGAGGCGAATAAGGAGCAGTAGTTTCGTGAATAATTCCATGATTGGAACAATATTCACCGAATGGTAATACATATTCACCCCCTCTATCACTCATGATTCTTTTGATTTTCCTGCTAAGTTGATTTTGAACTTCGTTCTTATAGTGTATAAAGCTCTCAATAGCTCCATCTTTGCTCCTCGGCAAATACACATAACAGAATCTTGTGTTATCATCGATAAAAGTGACAAAGTATTTTTTGTCGCCTCTTGTTTGGACAACATTCATATCACACACATCAGTGTATATAAGTTCCAAAGGTTCAGAACTTCATTCTAGGGATTCACATGCTTCACATTTATGTTGGTTATCAATTGTAAATTTAGGTATTAGATCCATGTTAATTAATTTACACATTGTATCATAATTAACATGTCCTAACATATCATGCCATACACTATGTAACTCAATAATATCAGCAGAAGATGTAGCTTTATTATTAGTACTGTGTCGATTGACAGTCATTACATTGAACTTGAAAAGGCCCTCAGTGATGTATCTTTTTCCTACATAGACATCGTTTTTAGACAGTATAAACTTGTCAGTAACAAAAACAAGCTTAAAGCCATTCTAGCTAATGAGAGAGCCTGAAACCAAGTTCTTCCGGATATCAGGAACATGCAAATCATTCTTCAATGTAAGCTCAATCCCGGATGTCATCTTCAGACCACTGTGCCTTGTCCAACCACTCTGGAGGTTGACGAATTTCCCATAGTCAGATGATCGCCACCATCGACCTTCTGATATGAGGAAAATATTTTGCTAGTAGCCCTAGTGTCTATCCACCATTCCTTCGGGTTTCCAACCAAACTGGCTTCTGTTACAACTGCTGAGAGGTTCATCTATGATATCTCATCAGTTAGCTGCTCATCTTCAGTGACATGAGCCTCATTTTTATTTTTCTTGCCCTTGTCCTGAGACTTCTTGTTTCTGCAGTCCTTTTCCATATGACCGTATTTCCTACAAATGTAGCATTTCTCCTTGAACTCATTGTTTGCTTGGGAATAATCAGCTCCATTGTTCTTTCTCTTGGTACCCTTAACACCCTCGACGATGTTGGTCTTAGACTCTATAGTCTTGTAGCTAGCCTTCTCGAACTTTCGGTTGTCCTCTTCGATCCTCAATCAGACTCTAAGGTCTTCAAGACTCATATGCTTGTTCTTGTGTTTCATATAGCTCCCGAAGTCCTTCCATGATGGAGGCAACATTTAAATGATTGTGGTAACTTGAAATGTCTCACAGAGTTTCATTCCATCATCCATTATTTCATGAATGATCAATTGTATTTCACCCAACTGAGACATCATTGTCCTTGAATCTACCATCTTGTAGTCCATGAACCTACCCACGATAAATTTCTTCTGTCTGACATCCTCAGTTTTGTATTTCTTCTCGAGAGATTCCCTGAGAATATTCGCAGAAGTCATGCCTTGGTACACATTGCACATGGTATTGTCAAGTACTCCCAAGAGACAGTTATTGCACAAGAAGTCGTCTGACGATCATGTATCTTCATGCAGTTGATTGGCTGTTACCGTTTCTCCCTCCACGAGACCTGGAGGATCTTTGAGATACTTAGCCGACTGTAGTATTGTCAGGTAGAATAATATTTTGCTTTGTCATTGTTTGAAATTTTCTCCACCAAACTTATTCGATTTTCTCTCCATGAGCGATCGGTACTGTGATATTTCTGCTAGCCATGTGTAACTGGAAAAGTAACAGTAATCAATAAGCCTACAAAAATAAATCACACAACGATCAAACGTATGATCTTGTTTAAGTGATACACTAAAAATCCACTGGTTGTTATATTGGACAGTAGTACTAAATAACACAAGTCCTTGAATTTATGACTAAGGTTTCTTATGATAAGTGAATATAGGAAAATTCCAAAACGAATAAGGGGTTTGGTATAACCACTTAAATCTCTGCCCATTTAGGCTCTTATCGCTTTGTTGACAGAATTTCCTTAAGCACTTTCTCATTAGAATATCTTAGACATTCAAACTTAGTGTTACACTTCAATTCACAATTATAATAGATATGTGTAAATATGTATGTATATAAATTAATCAAGTTTGGATGGAGTTACTTGTGCATGCTTACACTTTTAATTCTCAACCAAGTATGCAGCAAACATTCAACAAATAATTTTCAACTTTATCACAATAAAACTAGGTGTATGCTTATGATAATTGAATACATTGATATTAACTTAAACTTATACTACCAAGTTTATAAGATTAAGTATATATTTTTACTAAATTAACATTACTACATATGCCAAATCCATATTTATAACATGTATATCATACTATAATATAAATAAATCTAATTATATGTTATTATTTTTAAATCTAAAAATTACAGGATTAATTGCGTTATTGTCGCGTTCATTCAGCCGTTCGAACGAAACTTTCTAGTGAGTTCATATTCGTGTAGCATTTGTAAACACGTTCGAACGAATTTTTCCAGAGAGTTCACATTCTTGTTGCGTTCGTAAATACGTTCGAACAAAACTGAGGACTGGCATTCGAGTTACGTTTGAATACGCATTCGAACGCTCATTTCCAGAAGACTAGCATTCGAGTTTCGTTTGAAGACACGTTCAAATGAAACTACGTAAAATAGAATTTTTGCCTACGCGTTCATCGAGTATTCGAACGCCCATGCATATTTTTCATACCCAGAACACATTTTCCAGGTATAATACTATTAAAAACATGTAAAAATTGATTCAACAACACTTTAAAAGTAATAAGTTCTTAAGATTGTTGTTATATATGTGTCATTTATCAATTTTAATATGCATTATACAATCAATTTCCACTATCATGCAATCAAATACCATAATCATAAAACTTAGAAAACTGAATCCAAATCGAGTTGCCTCTGTCCCTAAGAACTTATTAGCCCCGCCTCGGTGCTCTACGAATATCTTGTGGCTAATGTTCACCCAGGATTACTTAGATGCTTCTTATAGAAGGGGCACTTCTTATCACAAGAAGTTGACAAGGAAGAAAGATGAAACTCTCTCTTTTAGTTGACTCTCTAGACAAAGATATACTTATCAAATATTTGGATCCTTGAGAATGAATCAATTACCCTTTTTTATAGGCATGGAATGGTGCCTTTGAGGACACCATTTGGTTTAGGTGTAACCCTCCTAAGGGTTATATCATTTCCTAATGTCTTTAAAGGCATTAGGAAATGATATATTTCAATCTCATGATTTACGTCGAACAACTCCTTGAGTCTTCGCATAATGCTCCAAGCATCGGGTACCTCTATCTACTGTCTTAGCAAATCTGGAACCATTGATCCTAAAATGTAGGATTTCACCTTCAAGTTATCATCCTTCCATTTTGTAAAAGTTTCTCGCTATTCAAGAGTGGAGTTAGGATCGATTTCAACAGGCAATGGATGAATAGTTACATATGTCAACTTTTCAACTCCAAGACAAAGATGATGTTCATTTCCCATTCAAAATAGTTTTTGGCTCCTTTTAGTTTATTAGAATCCAAAAGTCTCATCAATGGATTTGCGGAAGCCATCTACAAGATAATATTTTAAACAGTGGCAGATCATTTTTCATTTCAAAATAATAACACTAATTGATTATGAAATTTTAAATCTATTAGTGCCATCCCACTACTTTACGTAATTTTGTAATATCCCTTAACGAAAAAATAAAAATTTGACTATCAAAATTTTCATAGCGGGAAGTCGATCCCATGACATTTACTCCAGCCTCATACTAATGGCGATCTTGGCCTTTATAAACTCATTAGGTATACCTTCATGGTCAATCACTTCATGTGACTCCTAGTTTGGTCCTGAACCGTTTCTTATCCTCACACTAATGACGATCTCGGATTAAGATGTTTTCGAGGTGTATACTTGTCAATGTGCACTAATGAGCTTCGTATGAACACCCTCACACTAATGACGATATTGAGTGACTACATTAACTCATCACGCTATACCTAATATTTTACCGGAGCGATCTAAGTTCCGAGCACTTATACCCTCACACTAATGTCGATCTTGGATATAAGTAGTATGAACGCATTCATCTTTATATTGACAAGATGGACCATCAAATAATGCTCCAACATCCAATAATGGTCCAACATTACTAATACTATTACTTAAAATAAAGTAATCATCTAATCATGGGAGATTTATGACAATCAAGTCATTAACATAATTAGGTCAAAATTTTAATTTAAAACATGCAATACATATCCAATCTGACTTATGCATAATTAAATTAAAATACAGAGGCATAGATTTAAATACTTGTCAAACATGCAACATGTGTTGTGTGTTTAAACCTTGCGCTGATACCATTTTATTGAGACAGTTGTGGAACCCCTAGGGTCAGATCGGTACCCCGCGTATCCGAGATAGGTGTATTTTAAAATATTTTAATTAAAAATACATTTCGATACAAGTCAGTCGAAAAAAATGGGGACCAAATCGGAGTCCAAAAACTCCGGAATTGAGAAAATGAAGTTTTAGTGTTCATCAGCCATCGGAGTCGGGACGCGGAGCCTTGGGAGTCGAGATTCTCCAAAGTGCGAGGGTAACTACGAGAACTGAATGTCTCGGAGTCACGACGCGGAAGAGTGGTAGTCGCGATACTCCTAAGTCTGATGCTGAGTGTCTCGATGTTCCCCTAGGCAGTTAGAAATTTCAACCTTCAAATCAATCCTAAACACTTCCAATTTTCTCATATCATTTTAATATACCTTAAACCAATTTTAACATCAAAACAACCACAACACATGTTATACAACTAACATACATGTATTCTAAATACATATATGTATTTTTTTTTTGAATTAAAACACAAACCAATTTAGAATCCCACTATGAAATGTCTCATGAACAATTCTAGTCCACCCAAAGGTGGTCAAGTGATTCTAGAATGGTAGTAATAACTCTAAGCTTTAATTTAGAGTTCCAAACTATTATTAATTACAAGCATATTGTGTTTATACTTCCAAAGCATCCTAACATGATTCATTAGCCTTATTTCAACTTTAAGCTATGTAATCATGCATTCAATACATAATTCATCACTATATGTCTCACTAATGAAAACTCACTAATGAAGAACATAACTTAGGAGAAAATCAAACATTACCTAGTAAGCTTGATACAAATATCCAATATCATTCTACTTATTGAAATGGTTAAATAACTTTCAAGGTTTGCAAGCTTGACTCCAAGATCCAATCTCGATTCCAATGCTAGCAAGCTTCACTCCAAGATCCAATCTTGATTTCTCCTAGATGAAATGTTGTAGATATCTCACAAAGATTCTCTAAATACATCTCTAATTTAGGCTAATTTCTCCAAGAATTGCTTGTATTTAGCTTTCTCAAGCTTAATTAAAATCTTCCTAAAGCTTGCTATTAATAGCAAAACTTAGGCAATTTTTTAATTAATAAAAGTTCTAATCAACTTTTATGTGGACTAAATTTAATTTGTCCAAATATGTATAATTAGGTGTGACTAATCACTTTTGTCTACCACTTTAATTTAATCCAATTAAATCAAGACAAAGATTAGGAAATGGATTAGTTCAATGTTTGCCACTTTGATTTAATCCAATTAAATCAAGCCAAAAACACATATACTTACATACTTGTAATTACCATAATATCCTCAAATGGTAGAGATAATTATGAAATTACGACAAAGCCCCTGTGTAAATATTGAATTAATCCAATTAGGTCAAAGTAAATAATCAATGTTATCCAATAACACTTGATTATCTTAGTTGATAATCATAATATCAAATATTATCTTTTATAAAAAAAATAATCGGCTACCCAAGTGCTCAACGAGTACACTTCATATTGGGACTCTCTAAGTTCAGACACGTTCGTCATATAAGCCTAGCTAATATGTATGTAATTCGGCCACCTACGAATTCACGAATAACATGAATGACCTTTCTGAACTATACAAGTAGAGGTCATCACATATGTTTAACAATCTATCCGTCGTAGGCTATCCGAGTTGTGCTTAGGAAACATAGAATACACTATCAAGTTTCTGAGGCGCACATCTCATGTCGACATGTCCATGATTCTTTGCAACTGATGCGATTCACCATAGGTGATCGACTTTAGCCAAAGTTTTAAGAATCGTGACGTACTTACATGGATGCTTAAACCTCTTATGGTACACATACGGGCCGATATATTCTATTTTGATTCGCACTTGATTAACGTGTGCATCGATCCACACCCAATGAATATCTAGAGGCCATACCATGAAAGGTTTCTGACATACATGGCATCAAACTGTGGAGGATATCACATAAAATCATATAGTCAAATGATCACATATGTTAATCGACTCGAGTAGATTCCTATTGACGATTGTGTGTACTTCCAACTATTAGGAATCACTTGTGAGTCATTCAGTATTCCTTCTAACCCATACCCATACGTCTATACGAGCTTCCAAAGCTCATGACACATCGAGTTTAAATCATTGGAACTCCAATTTCAATATACGACATGTGCTAGTCTTCTAGGTTATAGGAATTCGACAGTATTCCAAAACCAACGACTATGAATATTTACTTTAAGAATAGTTTACAATATTAATACTTATTGTTAGGGTTGGTGCTCAGAGCGCCAATTTTATTATGTATTTCCTTGTAAATACTAATGTAACATTTTATTATGAATAAAATGATTAGTTTCTTTTATATATAACTTCTTCTTTAATATGGTAAAGACGTAATCGACCTTAGAATGATTAATTATGATACTGTTGCAAAAGCGTCGTAATTGACATTAGGTTATATCATGACGTTGTCATTCTTAGACTGTTCCCGGTCAAGGTTTACACTACTTGGTCAGTAAAGTAAACCTGTTGAGACCGGTACATGTCGTATATTGGAATCTTGGATTCCGATGGTTTCTCAATGAACCATGAGTCTTGGAGACTCGTATAGACGTGTAAGTATTTATAGCGGATAAACACTGAATGACTCACCGAAAATTCTTAATAGATGGTACACCAACATCAATGAGAATCTTCTCAAGTTGAGTGGGTATAGTGATTCTTTGACTTGAGATACCACTGTGGATATCTGAGTTATCCTCCACACTTATATGGCAGTCACGTCACCGATCTATTTAGATCAGACCTCCGCATGTTCGTGGGTGTGGACTGATGCTCAGGATATCTTGTGTGTATCAAGATAGGATCTGTTAGCTCTGTGTACAGAGCATAGGTATTCAATATGGAATTAGCAATCTGTTAAATTCATGGGCCCGTGGTACACTATAGAAATCAGTTCTAAGTATTTTTTTTTAGAGATTTCTAATAGAAACGTCGATGTGATTACATCTACAGAGATTTGACTTTTGTATATATATATCTCCGGATACCTATGACAGATTGATTATACGTATGCAATGACCTCGATCTGTATGATTCAGTGAGTTTATCCGTGTTCGTCATAATTTACGGGTGGGTGAATTATGGACACGAAATTTAATTTCGTGACGAATATGTCTGAATCTAAAGAGTCTCACTAATGAAATATACTCGTAGAGCACTAGAGCAACGGTTATGAATAATACTGATTATTTATAACTCGTTTAATGGTTAAACGAAAAATAAATGCAAACGGGACCTAACGGTCATTTCTGAATTAATGTGTATTTGTATTTAATATTTGATATTATTAAATACACATTAATTAAATATCAATTTGTGATATTTAAACATATATCATTAATATATGTATTTGAGATATTTAATGTAAATATAATACATATATTTAAGATATTTATATTTATTAATGAATTATTTAATTGTTAAATAATTAAATTAATTAATAAAATAAATATCTTTAAGTAATGATTTCTTTGGAAATGACATGTTATAATTGGAACACATTATTGATGACTTTATTAAAGATAAAGTGTTGCTTTATTAAAGCTTATATGTGGACTAATGGATTTTGAATAAAAAATAAATAATTGTTATTTATGTTTCTAAGCAAAAATCGGCAATGATGAATTTAGTATAACAAAATTATTTTGTTTCATTTTTCATTGCAATACAAGTTTAACAAAAATTACAAAAGAGAGTTGAGAGCATTTATTGAAGAAATAAAAGAAAATCAAAGCAAAATTAGGATTTTGTAAGTGATTTCACTTCTTCTTCTACATGAAAATTGTTTCAATTTTTCTTAGCTTCAATTGTATTGTTAAGATCATGTCTCTACTCTTTTAGTTTGTAATTAAATTTATTGGAAGCTTGTTGGATGAGTTCATGCATGTATAATTAATTTATTTGCTTATTAGTATAATTAAGCTTAATAAATTAATTAAAAAGTTAAAGTTGTCATTCTAGAGTTAATTAGCCATTCATATGATTGACACTTGAAAGTAAGGTGAAGACTATTTCCCACATGAATATACTTTTTTCGCTAAGAAAGCCTCAACTGGGCGGGCTACTCCAAGATGAGTTTTTTTCTGGGGGTAAAGCTGCTCTTCCTTTTTCTTATCAATCGTTCAATCGTCCATTCTAGGAATCTCTACTGGAGATGCGCCCCTATAATAACGACATTCTTTGATCGCTAAGTTGACAATTTCTCTACTCCGACGGACTAGACCGAATTGTTCTTGATTAATTTCATGATGGTGAGACTTGATTGGTGTGGTAAATGGATGATTAAAGTATTGAATTTTGTCAATTTAATGTAAATTGTCCAATTTGAGTAATTTGTGAAATTAGGGTTCTTAACCCTTTCAAATTTTGGGGCTTTTCAAATTTATGATATAATTTGATGTATATTTGATGTATGTGAAATTTGGGATTGATTGGATTTGATCTTGATGTGTTTTGAATAAATTGGGCCAAATTACAATTAATTAAAAATTTGGGCAGATTTCGTAATTCTGGAAAAATTCTGGGCTGTTTCGAAATTCTGGAAAAGTTTCTGGTTTATGTTGCAAATTGTATAAATTATTTGGGACTGATTTGGAATCAATTAAATATGTATTTGACATTTTAATTACCAAAATAATTAATTTGCAAACTTTGGGGTAATTTAGTAACTATAAGAAATATGATTTCTTGGTTTAAAATTTCAGATTTTAAGTATTGGTTAATTAAATGAATATGTTTATTTAATTAATACAAGAAAAAAATTTGAAATCGGAAAAATAAGTTTTCCGCGCTTCGCTGCGCAAACCCGTAATTCATTATAAAATCCCAATAAAAACGGTATTAGAGCGAGTATGATTCTGGACACCCGATATATGATTATGCCTTTAAAATTCAATGTTGACTTTAATGCATGCATGTATTTATTTAATTTGATTAAATAAATTAAAAACATCTTTGCGGAAAATCCCTATTTAAAATAAGGTTTTAATTTAATATGTATTTGATGCATATTAATTGGTCTGTCTTGTCAATACCGCTTATCGATAAATTTTTTCGACTATATATGAGAACGTGCCAAAGCTGTGAGGATATGGCCGGTAGAAATTTATATGTACCGGATATATTTGATATTAGGTGAATTCAAGCGAAAGCGGAATCTTGAACGTGCCAAAGCTGTCAGGGTTTCGTAAGTATCTTGAATTCATCATTGACAAGTTTAACCTTGGTACGCCTCCTTGTGAACGTGTCAAAGTTGTCACAACGAGAAACGACCAGGACCAAAAACCCATGAGTCACTATTGAGTGATCGGCAATGAGTTGTCTACCTAAATGAATATACATAGGCGAGAACGTGCCAAAGCTGTGAGCTGAAATATATTCATGGGGTCCACCTTTCACTATCATGTTATGATTTGATTATCGCATGTTTTGTATTTTGTTTGGGGATTACAGTATTACATGAAATAGTGTGAGGGGCATTTTTAGATTAAAAATCCATGATCTAGTTAATGCATTATGATATAATTTGAAACTGTTATTATCTTTTTATCTCCTTATCTGTTTACCTTTGATTCGTTGTCTATTTGATAGATTTGCGATGGCAGCACCTCCAACCAATCCTTTTGCTTATATGCTTGATACAAACAAGCTATAGGAGCTAAGAACTTTGCGGATTGGGATATGGATTTGAGGATAGTCCTCAATTTCGAGAAGCTGGGGTATATTTTGGAAGATCCAATATCGCTTGCTATATCACATGATGCATCTCCTGAGGAACATAAGACTTTCCAGCGATGGAAGGATGATGAGTTAAGGGTTAAATCATTCATCCTGAGTTCTCTTTCTTCTGAGCTTAAGAAGACTTATTCTGATATGCATGATGCATATAGCATGATGGCACAACTTCGTGAATCGTTCATGAACCAGGAATAGGTCGTGGTTCATAGAGTTTCGATGGAACTATTCCATTCTAAACTTGAAGAGGGGCAGGCTGTGAGCCCGCATGTGCTTCACTTGATCGATTTGATCGAGCAGTTGAGGTGCCAGGATTTCTCTCTCAATGAAACTTTGGGTCCTAGTGTCATTCTCGGTTCACTCCCGGCGTCATACCACCAGTTTGTAATGTACTTCAACATGAATGGGATTCACTGTTCTTATCGTGAGTTACATAGGATGTTTTTCACAGTAGATGAAGATTTGAGGAAATGAGTTCTGACTCGCCTTCCAAAACCCACTTCATTTTCCGCTTCTTCCCAATCCAAGTCGAAGGGGAAGGGGAAGAAGACAAAAGGAAATAAAAAGAAGGGTTTCAATATTCCTCCGCAGGGTAAGACAACAAAGCCCAAGGGTAAGACAAGTGCCACCACTGCCAGAAAGTCAGGCACTGGAAACGAAACTGCCCGGACTATCTTGCACAAATCAGGAAGCAAAGAGCATCGACATCAGGTACTTTTATTTTTCCTATTATCGATATCTCATTGGCTTGTGAAGCTATGACATCTAATTGGATTTTGGATTCTGCTTGTCCTATTCACATTTACAATATGTTGCAGGTGTTGACGGGAAGTAAACGACTGAAATATAGGAAGATGCAGTTGCGATTCGGGAGTAGAGACTCTCTGGATGCAGTTGCAGTGGGCATATACGAGTTTCCTTTACCCAGTGGGAGACTTTTGTTAAATGATTGCTATTTTGTGTCAGAATGTGTGGCAAATATTATGTCTCTTTTTGTATTAGATACTGAAGGTTATAATGTAAATATTAAGAATCGTTCTTTGTATTTATATAATAGTTATAATATTCATATCTTTTTTTTTCCAAAACGAGCATGGTCATTACATATTGCGTACCTCACAAGATATCTTTAATACTAGAATAAATAAACGTAAACAGTCTCATATAAAAAATACCGAACTCTGGCATATGAGGTTAGGTCATATATGCATGAAACGCCTAACCCAATTGGTTAAGAATGGTTTGATACATGATCTCACCATTGAACCTTATCCAACTTGCGAATCTTATATTCGGGGTAAAATGACCAAAGCCTCATTTTTGGGTGTTGGACACCATGCCACTGACCTATTCGAACTCGTACATTCTGATGTATGTGGTCTAATGAGTCAAACTGTTCACAGTGGTTTTTCTTACTTTGTCACCTTTACCGATGATCTGTCACGGTATGGTTATGTCTATTTGATAAGACATAAATCGGAAACCTTTGAAAAGTTCAAAGAATTCTGAAATGAAGTTGAAAAATAAACTGGTCAATATATTAAATGTCTTCAATCTGATCGAGGCGGTGAATATATAAGTGCAGAGTTCACTGATTATTTAAAGGAGAATAGGATTCTCACTCAATATACTCATCTCGGTACTCTGCGGCATAATGGAGTGTCAGAGAGGAGAAATCGGACTTTATTGGATACAGTCCCATTGATGTTGAGTTATACAGATTTACCCTATTACTTATGGGGTTAAGCTCTTTTAACTACCGCATATCTTTTGAACAAGATTCCTTCCAAGGCTGTTCCTACGACTCCGTATGAGATATGGACCGGTAGGAAACTGAATCTTAGTTATATTAAGATTTGGGGGTGTCCTGCATATATCAGGATGACTTAGTAAAATAAGTTTTTGCCTCGAGGGAAGAAGTTTAGGTTTGTTGGATATCCTTTAAATATGAAAAGATATTAATTCTATGATACCGAGTATCGAAATATGTTCGTAGTTCGCTTCACAAAATTTCTAGAAATAGAATTTGTGGCTGATGGTGGTGATCATAGACAGGTTGAACTTGATGAAGTACAACCTGGAACCAACGAACTAATGGAGGAACCTGTAGTTCAAGAAAATAGGGAACCTTCAACACACATACTCTGTAGGTCACAAAAGGTATCTAGACCTCCTGAACGCTTGTATTTGATATAAGAAAAAAGTCTTGATGTTCTCTTAGTTGAAGAGACTGACCATTTTACCTATAGATAATCGATGTTGGACATCGACATCGTGAAGTTGCAAGACGCCATGAAATCCGAGATGGACTCAATGCATGAGAATCAAGTTTATAACTTGGTTCCGCTTCCCGAATGAATTGTTCCTATCGGTTGTAAATGGATTTACAAGAGGAAGCGCTGGCCTGATGGAAAGGTTGAAACCTTTAAGGCCCGACTGGTAGCTAAAGGTTACTCGCAGCGACCTGGTGTCGACTACGAAGAAACCTTTTCTCCAGTTGCAATGCTAAAGTCCATCAGGATTTTGTTGTCAATTACCACGTATCATGATTACGGGATTTGGCAAATTGATGTCAAAACAACTTTTCTAAATGGATTTCTTGATGAATAAATCTATATGGAACAGCCGGAGGGTTTTGCGTCCAGTGAGAACTTGGGCATGGTATGCAAGCTGAAGAAGTCCATTTATGGACTTAAACAGGCTACACGAAGTTGGAATCTTTGATTCGACGAGATAATCAAATTGTTTTGTTTTCTTAAGAATTCGGAAGAATCCTGTGTATATCAGAAGGCCAGTGGGAGTATGGTGGTATTTTTAATTCTCTATGTTGACGACATCCTTATCATTGGGAATGATAGCGGGATGATGCAAGATGTCAAAGCTTACATCTGTAAGAATTTCTCCATGAAGGATCTGGGTGAAGCTTCTTATATTTTAGGCATAAAACTCTATAGAGATAGAGAAATAGAGCTTATTTGGTTATCTCAATTAACATACATAGATAAGATCTTAGAACTGTATAATTTTGGTAACTGTAAGACAGCAAACGTACCGTTCAGACATGGCTTACATCTTTCGAAGAAGATGTATCCGCAAACAGTAAATGAGAAGATTAGAATGTCTAATCAATCTTATGCTTCGTGTTTGGGCAGCATCATGTATGTCATGTTATGTACTAGGCCTGATATCAGCTTCGCAGTTAGTGTGGGGAGCATATATCAGTCCAATCCAGGAAATGATCATTGGATGGCCATTAAACATATCATCAAGTATCTTAAATGTACAAAGGATAAGTTTATTATGTATGGAGGAAACGAACTGCAAGTTAATGGGTATACGGATTTTGATTTATAATCGGATCCTGATGATAGAAAGTCTACATCAAGATTCGTGTTTACCCTTAACGGTGGTGCAGTTTGTTGGAAGAGTTCCAAACAGGGGTCGACAGCTGATTCCACCACAGAGACGGAATATATTGCAGCTTCTGAAGCTGCAAATGAAGCTGTTTGGGTTAGGAAATTTATCAAAGAATTGAGAGTAGTCCCAAGTTTCGAGAATCTGATTCCGTTATACTGTGATAATACTGGAGCCATTGCGCAAGTAAAAGAACCAAGGGCGCATTAGAAGTCGAAGCATGTGGAACGAAAGTACCACATCATTCGAGAGATTGTGTCGCGATGGGATATTGTCGTGTGCAAGGTACCGAGTGAAGATAATATAGCATACCCGCTTACGAAGGCCATACCTCCGAAGTTATTTGACAAACATGTGGATTCGATTGGTATTAGATACAATAAATATTGCCACTAGAGAAAGTGAGAGATTTTGTTAGGGTTGGTGCTCAGAGCGCCAATTTTATTATGTATTTCCTTGTAAATACTAATGTAATATTTTATTATAAATAAAATGAGCAGTTTCTTTTATATATAACTTCTTCTTTAATATGGTAAAGACGTAACCGACCTTAGAATGATTAGTTATGATACTGTTGCAAAAGTATCGCAACTGACATTGGGTTATATCATGACGTTGTCATTTTTAGACTGTTCCCGGTCAAGGTTTACACTACTTGGTCAGTAAAGTAAACCCGTTGAGACCGGTACATGCCGTATATTGGAATCTTGGATTCCGATGGTTTCTCAATGAACCATGAGTCTTGGAGACTCATATAGACGTGTAGGTGTTTATAGCGGATAAACACTAAACGACTCACCGAAAATTCTTAATAGATGGTACACCAACGTCAATGAGAATCTTCTCGGGTTGAGTGAGCATAGTGATTCTTTGACTTAAGATACCACTGTGGATATCTGAGTTATCCTCCACACTTAGATGGCAGTTACGTCACCAATATATTTAGATCATACCTCCGCCTGTTCATGAGTGTGGACTAATGCTCAGGATATCTTGTGTGTATCAAGATATGATCTGTCAGCTCAGTGTACAGAGCATAGGTATTCAATATGGAATTAGCAATCTGTTAAATCCATGAGCCCGTGGTACACTGTAAAAATAAGTTCTAAGTGTTTTTTTGAGAGATTGCTAATAGAAACGTCGACGTGATTACATCTATAGAGATTTGACGTTTGTATCTATATCTCTGGATTAATCTGGATACCTATGACGGAGGGATTATATGTATGCAGTGACCTCGACCTGTATGATTCAGTGAGTTTATCTGTGTTTGTCATAATTTATGGGTGGGTGAATTATGGACACGAAATTTGATTTCGTGACGGATATGCCTGAATTTAGAGAGTCTCATTAATGAAATATACTTGTAGAGCACTAGGGCAACTGTTATGAATAATACTGATTATTTATAACTCGTTTAACGGTTAAACGAAAAATACAAGCTTGGATGATTAAAGTATTGAATTTTGTCAATTTAATGTAAATTGTCCAATTTGAGTAATTTGTGAAATTAGGGTTCTTAACCCATTCAAAGTTTGGGGTTTTTCACATATATGATATAATTTGATGTATATTTGATGTATGTCAAATTTGGGATTGACTGGATTTGATCTTGATGTGTTTTGAACAAATTGGGCCAAATTACAATTAATTAAAAATCTGGGCAGATTTCATAATTCTGGAAAAATTCTGGGCTGTTTCAAAATTCTGGAAAAGTTTCTGGTTTATGTTACAAATTATATAAATTATTTTGGGATTGATTTGGAATCAATTAAATATGTATTTGACATTTTAATTACCAAAATAATTAATTTACAAAACTTGGGGGTAATTTGGTAATTATAAGAATATGATTTCTTGGTTTAAAATTTCAGATATTTAAGTATTGGTTAATTAAATTTAATTAAAACAAGAAGAAAATTTTGAAATCGGAAAAATAAGTTTTCCGCGCTCCGCTGCGCAAATCCGTAATTCCTAATAAAACCTCAACACTTATCCCAATGTCCAACCACCGAATGTCCAGTATTATTACAAGACTATTCTAAGATTGATGTCATTCTTAGTATATTTATACATCAATCTAATATGCATAATGACAATACCATTAATAAGGTATGAAATGAAAATATTAATAAATAATAAAACATACAATATATTATTCGGATTGGCACTTCAAGTACCAACTCTAACATTTTCATCAAGAGTTGATCTAAGATTGCAGGCCCAAACAAATACAACAAGAGCAACAAGGCAAAGATATTATGAGATCGAAACAGTCATGCGTCACCTTCGACATCTTTTTTTTAACAAACACTGGCATTCGTGACCATATGTTCGAGAAACATGTTAGCGAATGCACCGTTTAATACAGAGCATTGATTAATAGTATAAACTTTCTTTTAAATATTGGACTAAAAGTTTAAACTAACTTATAAGCTCATCAAATTCTAAACCAAACACTATATTTATTACTTAACAAGAAAAGAGAATTGAATAAAAAAACACATAAATTTGTCATTCCTATTTTAAGATAGAATATTTTAGTTACGACAGCAATCACCATTTGCATAATAAGCCAGTTGAAATTCCTCACGTGCAAGAATTAAGAGACATATCACATTAACACAAACCACAATAACCCATTTGAAGTTGGGGAAAATCCTCAGTCGATAGGTAGCTAAAAGTTATTATTATTTTTTAATAAAAAACTTTAATTAATCTTAAAACATAAATAATAAAATTTTCTAGTATATAAAATAAAATATATTAGTTAATATAATAATAATAATAATAATAATAATAATAATATCTTTTCTTGGACATAGCTATGGTACCCGTTATCCGTACCGTACATTAAAATAAATAAAAAATGCCATTTAATTTTAAATAATGACTATTGAATTTCAAACATGCATTTAACTTAAAACTCTAATATTGAACATGTTTCATATATAAATTTCAAATTCAATAGTTCCATTTTAAATTCAATAGTTAAAATTTCAATGGTGATATTCTTTTTTTTTTTTGAAACATTTGTTGACGGGTGATTTTAGTTCCAGGGGCAATATCGGGATAATGCTCCCGGGACAATTCTTCTCCAACCATGAATTTGTTTGGTTATGGAGGACCAAAATCAAATTTAGCAGAAAACGGAACACACACAAGATCGACAAGAGGGTTTACGTGGTTCGGCGGAATGAATCCAACCTACGTCCACGGGAACAAAGTAGAGTGTTAATCTTATTATCAAACCGAGCTCTACCGACCTCTTTTCAAGGGTGGTCTAACGTTACCGAGCTGTTTGCTTTCGGAGTGTTTTACAAATAATGCTTAAGAGAGATTTTTGCTAACCAACCTATACAAATGAGACTACCCTTCATTTATATACTAAGAGAAATACAACACTATTCTCATATCTCTATGACGTCAGCCACATGTATCTCCGGCTGATTGACAGGCTCTCTGCCCCCAACTGCCTCACTGAAAGCAAGCATGTCATCTGACTCCCCATCAAATCATTATGTTTTATACACTGCCACACTCAACAATTATGATGACAGCCTGTAAAGATCTCTCGTACGGTGGTACATGTCAGAGGGAAAGGTCCAAACGTCACTGATCACACGTCGGGCGTCCCGAGGTCGGTCAAACAATGAGCTGAACTACCCAAACTACTTCCGACCTGACCCAAAATACCTGAGCTCATTCTCCCGATCTAAGATGAAGGATAGAACTGGACCGAGCTATCGGGCTAAAGTGGTCGGTCTCGGCTCTGATGTTGTCGGACTCTTAAGCCTGCACCATGTTGTGTCCTCTGGTCGGTCAGATTCAGAAAGTCGGGTCCGAACTCCATGCCTGGTCGAAGAATGACTAATACCCTCAGAACATTCAGCCTCTTAAAAAGAGAAATTCCATATCTGCCCTTTACATACTGTTCAAATACTTCGTCCAAAAAAAACATCACCAACATATATCCCCTATTCTCGGTTTCAACGAGTTGTGCGAGTTGGTATCGGGAACTACAAAGTCAAGTGTGTGATGATCAATCGGTCATTGGTCGCCTCCATGAGCCACAAAGAAAACTGCTTCGGCTGTCAATCAGGTCATCCATGTCATCTTTATGTGCTCGGTTACTAAGGATTCTTATGCATATCCATGGGGAAGATGCTCCGACCCCATGCTGATGATAATCCGCTCAGTGGGACGTAACCCGACCCTAAGCTAGTAGAACACTTGGTTCCGAGGGAATGTTACCTTCCGGGACCGATTGAGAGCCGTCCATGAGGGAGATACTCTGACCCCATGCCGATGATAATCCACTCGGTGGAACGTAACCCGACTCCGAGCTAGCAATATACTTGGCTCTGAGGGGATGTTACCTCCCCGGACCAACATGAATCCAGCCATGGGAGAAATGCTCTGTCATGAGCCGACGATGATCCACTCGGTGGGACGTAACTCGACCTCGAGCTAGCAGTAGGCTCCGAGGGAATGTCACCTCCCCGGACCAATTGAGAGACGGCCATGAGGGAGATGCTCTGACCCCATGCCGATGATAATCTACTCGGTGGGTCGTAACCCGACCCTGAGCTAGCAGAATACTTGGCTTCGATGGGATGTTACCTCCTCGGACCAATAGGAATCCGGCCATGGGGGAAATATTCCGACCCAATGTCGATGATGATCCACTCGGAGGGACGCAACCCGACCCTGAGCTAGCAGTAGGCTCCAATGGAATGTTACCTCCCCGGACCAACTAAGAGTCGGCCATGGGGGAGATGCTCCGACCCCATGTCGATGATAATCCACTCGGTGGGACGTAACCTGACCCCGAGCTAGCAGAATACTTGGCTACGATGGGATGTTACCTCCCCGGATCAACATGAATCTGGTCATGAGGGAAATGTTCCGACCTCATGCCGATGATAATCCACTCGGTGGGACGCAACCCGACCCCGAGCTAGCAATATACTCGGCTCCGAGGGGATGTTACCTACCCGTACCAACAGGAATCCGGCCACGGGGGAAATGTTCTGACCCCATGCCGATGATAATCCACTCGGTGGGACGTAACACGACCCCGAGCTAGCAGAACAAATGGCATCGGCGGAACGAATCCAGCCCCGATCTGGTGGAACAAATGGCCTCGGCGGAACGAATCCAGCCCCGAGCCGGTGGAACATATGGCCTCGATGGAACGAATCCAGCCCCGAGCTGGTGGAAAAGATGGCCTAGGTGGAACAAATCCAGCCCCGAGCTGGTGGAACAAATGGCCTCGGTGGAATAATGTTGAGTTCCTAGAACATGCCAAGGAACTTCTAATCATGATATGTGTGTGAATACTCAAAGAAGTTGCGGAAAAACTTACATTGATGGGATTGGATGGAAGTATAAAGTTCAAAACTTTTGATGTTGATGAAGAGCTCCAAAATTTTCTTTGAGTTCCAACTCAAGGGATTAGTTTCCCTAACACCTTGTATGACTCTTGGAAGTGCTAGCTCTCTTGAATTTTTGCAACAAAAACTCTAAGTTGATAAAGGAAGCTCACGGCAAAGAGGGAAATGGAGAGAGATAGAGTTGTGTTTTTGTTGTGTATTTCAGTTTCAAAATCAATTACCAAATATTAAAAATTCAATGTTGGTATAAGTCATTCAAAATGAAATACAAAGTGTGTTGGACTTTGGTTGAGTAAAAGACAAGCAATGCAAGATTTTCACTCAACCATCAACTACTTCCATCACTAGTCAAACTAGTGATATAAGTCAAGTGGGTCCCACCACTTGTAAATTTCGAATTTAAGTCGAACAATCCAACACGCAACTTCGCTCGGGTTCGGGTTCGTTTAATTCCAAATTAACGAATTTTCCATTGCGACATAATTAAATATTAAAGTCGCTTACGAATTAATTCTAAATTAATTCGTTTCCCCGAATCAAAATCCAATTTTAATTCCGCATTGAAATCTAATTTCAATTAATATATCAAATATATTATTTAATCGATTAATTCCAAATTAATCGTTCTCTCTCTACTAATCAAATTTTATCCCAGATAAATTCTTGCCGTAATTAATCCTAGATTAATTTTCTCTCTCTTATAATTAATCCTAGATTAATTTTGTACGAGTCAAACGTCATCGGTGAATCTTTGGGAAGCGACCCATGAGATCCCTGGATATGTTCGCAGTAAATCCGGTCGTCGGACTATCCGAACACGTGCATACCCCGTACCATATTCTTACTGATTTACAAGACATAGTTGGCTTCTAGCAAAGCACCGTGCCTACCCAATTCTCCAAAAATATTATTTTAAGGAATACATAATCTTTATCAAGCGTAGTATACTAAGTATTACGTATTGCGATCCAGTATCGGATGTCACATGATAGGCCTGGGGCTGGAATTGTGTCTGCCCCATACGAAGCATATATCGGATCACAAACAACTAGTCTCTTTAATCGGATAATCATGACATTGTCATATTATCCCAATAGTTGCAACATATTAGAGTACCAGTTCTGTATCCCTACGTGATCATCATCTCCATATGACTGAAGTGACACTTCCATCTTGACATCACACCCAATACACTATGATTCTTAATAAACCCAGAAGAGGCGTACATAGAACATGTTAAAGTCTCGGATGACCAAAACCAAAACGTACTGATTCTCGCAAGTATTAGCGATGCAAGTCTCAGGTTAAGACCAAATACATCTACCCTGATTCGGATTCCCATAGACACATAGTCATACTACTAAAGGGATTCCGATGGGTTTATCCAGAGCGAAGCTGTTTCCGTACCATCGGTAAACAGAATCTCCTATTACTCTTGAATGAGTATCCAATACCCAAATATATGAGAACTATGTCGTTACGCTTCCATAACATGCACAAGTGTATACTAGCCTATTCCACTTTATCGATGTCCAGTCTCGATAATACTACAACTATGGATATTTAATGATTAAACCTTTCATGGATTGATACTGTCTCATATCTTATTAATCTGAAACTAATCATAAGGACTTTTATCATTTATATATTCAAGTAATCTAATTACAAAATGATAAAATATCAATTTCCTTTGTCACATAGTTAATTTGTACAAAAACCACAATGTCTTTCACAAATAGTGATGCTATGGGTCATAATTGTCCAACAATCACCCACTCGGCCTATAGCCAATCACTCAAGTATCTAACACCTGAACTATGTACATGTCGCTCAAACTTTTGCTGAGAAATAGCCTTCGTTAGCGGATCTGCAATGTTGTCATCTGATGCGACCTTCTCGATCTTCACATCGACACGATGTATGATCTTATGAATCAGATGGAAACATCGAAGTACATGCTTGGATTGTTGATGAGACCGCGGTTCCTTAGCCTGCGCTATAGCCCCGTTAATGTCACAATACAAAGGAACGGGCTCAGCTGCTAACGGAACTACTCCTAATCCAATTAGGAATTTACTGATCCAAACTGCCTCTTTTGCTGCCCCAGCTGCATCGATATATTCCGCTTCTGTTGTTGAATCGGCAACAGTCTCTTGCTTGGATGATTTCCAGCTCACTGCTCCGCTGTTCAAACAAAATATGTACCCAGATTGTGACTTACAGTCGTATTTATCGGTTTGGAAACTTGCATCAGTAAACCCAATTACCTCAAGTTCTCCATCTCCATAGACTAAGAAAGCATCCTTAGTTCGTCTAAGATACTTAAGGATGTTCTTAACCGCAATCCAGTGACCATCACCTAGATCGGTCTGATAGCGACTACACATGCTCAAATCATACGAGACGTCAGGTCGCGTACATATCATGGCATACATGATCGATCCGACTGCAGAAGCGAATGGGATCCGACTCATTTTGCTCTCTCATCTTGAGTTTTAGGACACATGTCCTTAGATAGAGAGACGTCATGTGACACTGGCAACAGTCCCCTCTAAGACTGATCCATGTTGAATCTCTTCAACACTTTGTCAATGTATGTGCTCTCGGATAGTCCAAGCAGCTTTCTAGATCTATCACGGCAGATCTTTATTCTCAGAATAAAGTCTGCTTCTCCCAGATCTTTCATGGAGAATTTTAATGAAAGCCAAGCTTTCACCGATTGTAGTATGGGAATGTCATTGCCAATAAGCAATACATCATCAACGTAAAGGACAAAGAAGGTCAGTGCGCTCCCACTAACCTTCTTATATACACAAGGATCATCTTTGTTTTGAATGAAATCATATTCTTTTATGATCTCATCAAAACGTTGGTTCCAATAACGTGATGCTTGCTTCAATCCATAAATGGATCGATTTAACTTGCAAACCTTGTTTGCATGTTTTGGTATGACAAAACCATCAGGCTGTTGCATATAAACATCCTCCAAAAGGTTTTCGTTAAGGTAAGCGGTTTTGACGTCCATCTGCCATATTTCATAATCGAAATATGCAGCAATAGCAAGCACTATCTGAATGGATTTAATCATGGCAACAGGTGAAAAAGTTTCATCGTAATCGACACCATGTCATTGACGATATCCTTTCGCTATAAGCCTAGCTTTGTACGTTTGTATGTTGCCATCCATGTCGGTCTTCTTCTTGAAGACCCATTTGTAACCAATAGGCTTTACGCCTTCTGGTGCATAAACCAGTGTCCAAACTTAGTTGGTGTACATGGAATCCATTTCGGACTTCATAGCTTCTTTCCATAAAGCGGAGTCGATGTCTTGTATCGCTTCCTCATACGTAGCCGGCTTATTATCCTCAATAAGATTAATATCTACATGAGGTGAGATCAGAAACCCATACCTCTCAGGTTGTTTTCTGACTCTCTTCGACCTACGCGGTTCTTGTATGTCAGAAGATTGTGGTACAGTCCCATCCCTGATGAACTGTTCGTGTTCCGATAAGGAATCGGTGCTAGGAACAGTATCACTGCGATTTTCATCGAGTTCTACTTTCCTCTCACTTACCACTGTATTTAGGAATTCCTTTTCGAGGAAAACCACATATAGAGCAACAAATACATTATTCTCTTGTGGGTGGTAGAGGTACTATCCTTTGGTTTCCCTAGGATAACCTACAAATAGACACTTATCCTATTTGAGTTCTAGTTTGGCACCATCCAAACGTTTAACGTATGCCCAGCATCCTCAAATCTTCAGGAATGAGAAACTCGGTTTCTTTCCTGTCCATATTTCATATGGAGTCTGTTGAACAGACTTTGACGGAACCTTATTCAAAATAAGTATTGCAATATTCAATGCATATCCCCAGAAGGAAATTGGTAGCTCAGTGCGACTCATCATTGACCTTACCATGTCCAACAAAGTTCGGTTTCTCCGTTCGGACACACCGTTTAATTGAGGTATTCCGGGAGGAGTCCACTGTGAAAGAATACCATACTCTTTCAAGTAATCGAGAAAGACATTGCTTAAGTATTCTTCACTACGGTCTGATCGTAATATTTTAATACTTTTACCGGTCTGTTTTTCTACTTCGTGTCGAAACTCTTTGAATTTCTCAAAAGTTTCTGACTTGTGTCTCACAAGATACACATATCCATAACGTGATGCATCATCCGTAAAGGTTACGAAGTATTCATATCCACCTATAGCCTGGCTAGACATGGGCCCGCATACATCACTATGAACGAGGGCTAACAGTTTGGTGGCACGTGCACCTTTACCGTTAAAAGGTGTTTTAGGCATTTTGCCTAATAAACAAGATTCGCAGACGTCATATGAATTTGGATCAAATCCGTCCACGTATCCACTCTTCGAAAGTGTGGATATACGAGTCTTGTTAATGTGTTCCATACGACAATGCCACATATAAGTTTCATCTTTGTTACTTAATTTAAGCCTTTTGTTTGTCATGTTATATGTTTGAGATTGATTTATATTCAAAATATAAAGACCATTATTAACATCAGCACTGCATATCTCAAAATCATTTTTATAAACAAAACACCATGTGTTTCTGAATACAAAAGTATACCCACATTGGGTTAAACAAGATACATATATAATGTTTCTAGTCAAACTAGGTACATAATATCAGTTTGATAAATTAAGTACATGCCCCGAGGGCAGTTCCAAAATGTAGGTCCCAATAGCCAAAACGGCGACTCTAGTCCCATTTACAACTCGGAGGTCGATCTCTCCTGAAGCCAGTCTCCTGCTAATCTGCAGATCCTGCACATCAGTACATATATGAGTACCACAACCAGAATCAAAAATCCAATTTTTAAAACTAGAAGTAGACATGTTTATTTCAATAACAAACATATCTGAAGCCAGTACCTTACCCGCTTTCACTTCCTTCACGTGCGCCTTGTACTCACGGCAGTCACGCTTTCAGTGACCCTATTTGCCACATTGTAGGCAGACATCTTGGGATTTGTCCTTTTTTCTTCCCAGAAGACTTTGATGATTTGGCCTTGCCCTTTCTCTTCTTCTTCTTCTTCACACCTCCAGAAGCCTTCGGCCAAGCCTTGGCATTCTAAGATGTCAAAGCGAAGTGCGCCTCGCGCTTCTTGCCCTTTAAAAGCTCTTTTTCTACCTCTTTAAGCATTTTCATCAACTCTCCAAGAGTATTTTCTTGGTTCATCATATTATAGTTCATGATGAACCCGCTCCATCTATCAGGAAGAGACTGTAAGATCAAATCTATGGAAGTATCATCCTCGAAGACTATGTCTAGCTATCCCAGCTGTTCGATGTCAGCAATCATCTGCGATATATGGTGCTCAACAGATGTACCTCTGACATGCGAGAGCGAAAGAGATTCTTCTGCAATTCATACCTCTGCGATCTAAGGTTAGATCGGTGAAGGTCCCTCAATTTCAACATCATTTCATAGGGATCCAATCCCTTGTTTTGACGATGAAATTGTGGGGTCATTGAAGCAAGCATGACGGATTGAGCAGTTGAGTTGTCATCACTGTGAGTCTTCCAAAGCTCAAGCTCAAGCAGCTGCTCAATTTCGGGCTTAGGCCCAAGAGGTCTCTCTATCGTATAGAGCAATCTCTCAGCCCCCAGGACAATCATGAGGTTCATATCCTAGTCAGGAAAGTTCGCACCATTAAAGACATTTTCGCCCATGATAATGTCTCTAACATTGACCTTTCCAGCCATCTTAATTACAATAGTCTAACTATTCAATTAACGATTTTGGGTACAGTCCAACTGTTACAAGAAAAAATAAAAATATTAGTCCAACTAATATAAATATATAAAATGACGAAAATAATTTGAAAACGCGTATTTTGGCAAGTATTTGAATGAAATTGCAAATTCATTACTGGTCTCCCACTATTTTCCAACAAGTCACAACTGCCCAAGACATGCGATATATAACAAAGCCTTCGTGGTTCAAACACATCCGCGATGGACATTGATCTTGACTTTGGCACAACAAACCAATGCCAATCTTGGATCTTGAGAAAGAACCACTCAATGGAAGGAAAACGCTTAATATTGATTGAGGGTTTTTCGCGTAAATTGGCAACCAATTTATTATCTTTGATTAGGTCTCATCATACACCCTTAAGCATGCATTCTAAAAACATAATAAGGTGCGAAATAAATAATAATGATATGCAGATGGATATTTAACAAATTGTTTCTAGAACAAATCTCTCCATTTCCACTCTCCCAGGCTAGCACTATTCTAACTTCTACCCAATTACATAATACAATAAAGAAACCTCATTAACATTGAGGGGAATTGGTGAGAAGAGAAATACAAAGAGTCAATAGATAAAAGGCTGGATACGCAGGTCCAATTTAATAAATTCTAAATTTATTACAATAATTTTCATAATTGCCCTCACCCTTCTAATATCCATCTGATAAACATTATTCATACAATACATCCATGTATTCATACAAAACATGTTATTCAATCAATCTAATCCAATTAATTAATCTTTGAATTAATGATCATCCAATGTTCAAACAACGATTTGATTTGCGCGAGTCCAACTCGTTTAAGAATAAACACTCAAAGTACGTATTCTTGAATTATATCGAACTACAATTTTAAATCCAATTTAATTTGCATTCAATACTAATTCTAATTTAATTCCAAATTAATAATTACACTTATTTCTGTGCCTTTTAGACTTAGATTCTAAATCCAATCTTAATGAGTCTCAAAGGCCCAATTAACATCCAATGTTAATTTAATTAAAGTCCAATGGGCTTTTAATTAATTCTTAAGGCATGGGCTTTGGAAACCAAAGCCCAATAAGGAATCACCATTTGCCAGAAAATCAATTTTGGCTCATTAGGCCCAATTAAATATTTAAAGCCCAATTATTATATTTGGACTTTATGGAATGGTTTTAGGCCCAATTTGGATCCAATCCAATTGTCCTAAACCAAGCTTGGCCCAACCAAACCCATTAAGCCCAAATACAACAATATTAGCCCAATTCAAAATTAAAGACTAATTTTAATTAATACAAAATTACAAATTTCACATTAATTTGATTAAAGTGTAATAATCATAATTAATTAGTTAAACCAATATTTCCAAAACATCATTTAAACTAATTAATCATGCTTTAACATATTCAATTCATGTCCAACACAATTGAAGCAAAATCAATCTATAACATGCTTCCATAGTACGGCAATATGCATAAAATTTCAATCAATTTAATTTTAATCCAATTAAATCAACAATCAATTTATTTCATGCTTTTAAACACATCCAATGGTCTAAAATCAAAAAATCACCATGATACACTACTAGGGAATGTTCGGCCAAGCTAAGGAAATTAGGGAAAATTTTATCCAATCCATTTTCTCAAATTTTAAGATGCATAAATCTAATTCATCATCATCCAAGCTCATCCAAACAACCAATTTGAAGAAATCATGCTCAAAACATAAAAACCTCAAATTAAAGTATATAAACCCTAAACTCATTTCATGCTTAGAAAAGACTCTGATACCATTGTTGGGTTCCTAGAACATGACAAAGATCTTCTAATCATGATATATGTGTGAATACTCAAAGAAGTTGCGGAAAAACTTACATTGATCGGATTGGATTGAAGTATGAAGTTCAAAACTTTTGATGTTGATGAAGAGCTCCAAGCTTTTCTTTGAGTTCCAACTCAAGGGATTAGTTTCCCTAACACATTGTATGACTCTTGGAAGTGCTAGCTCTTGAATTTTTGCAACAAAAACTCTAAGTTGAGAAAGGAAGCTCACGGCAAATAGGGAAAGGGAGAGAGAGAGAGTTGTGTTTTTGTTGTGTATTTGATTTTCAAAATCCATTACCAAATATTAAAAATTCAAAGTTGGTATAAGTCATTCAAAATAAAATACAAAGTATGTTGGACTTTGGTTGAGTAAAAGACAAGCAATGCAAGATTTTCACTCAACCATCAACTACTTCCATCACTAGTCAAACTAGTGATGTAAGTCAAGTGGGTCCCACCACTTGTAAATTTCGAATTTAAGTCGAACAATCCAACACGCAACTTCACTCGGGTTCGGGTTCGTTTAATTCCAAATTAACGAATTTGCCATTGCGACATAATTAAATATTAAAGTCGCTTACGAATTAATTCTAAATTAATTCGTTTCCCCGAATCAAAATCCAATTTTAATTCCGCATTGAAATCTAATTTCAATTAATATATCGAATATATTATTTAATCGATTAATTCCAAATTAATCGTTCTCTCTCTACTAATCAAATTGTATCCCAGATAAATTCTTGCCGTAATTAATCCTAGATTAATTTTCTCTCTCTTATAATTAATTTTGTACGAGTCAAACGTCATCGGTGAATCTTGGGAAGCGACCCATGAGATCCCTGGATATGTTGGCAGTAAATCCGGTCGTCGGACTATCCGAATACGTGCATACCTCGTACCACATTCTTACCGATTTACAAGACATAGTTGGCTTCTAGCAAAGCACCGTGCCTATCCAATTCTCCAAAAATATTATTTTAAGGAATACATAATCTTTATCAAGCGTAGTATACTAAGTATTACGTATTGCGATCCAATATCGGATGTCACATGCTAGGCCTGTGGCTGGAATTGTGTCTACCCCGTACAAAGCATATATCGGATCACTAGCAACTACTCTATTTAATCGGATAATCATGACCTTGTCATATTATCCCGATAGTTGCAACATATTAGAGTACCAGTTCTATATCCCTACGTGATCATCATCTCCATATGACTGAAGTGACACTTCCATCTTGACATCACACCCAATACACTACGATTCTCAATAAACCCAGAAGAGGCGTACACAGAACCTGCTAAAGTCTCAGACGACCAAAACCAAAGCGTACTGATTGTCGCAAGTATTAGCGATGCAAGTCTCAGGTTAAGACCAAATACATCTACCCTGATTCGGATTCCAATAGACATATAGTCATACTACCAATGGGATTCTGATGGGTCTATCCAGAGCGAAGTTGTTTTCATATCATCGGTAAACAGAACCTCCTATTACACTTGCATGAGTATCAAATACCCAAATATATGAGAACTATGTCGTTACGCTTCCATAACGCGCACAAGTGTAATACTAACTTATTCCGCATTATCGATGTCCAGTCTCGATAATACTATGACTATGGATATTTAATGATTAAACCTTTCATGGATTGATATTGTTTCATATATTAATAATCCGGAACTAATCATAAGGACTCTTATCATTTATATATTCAAGTAATCTAATTACAAAATGATAAAATAGCAATTTCCTTTGTCACATAGTTAATTTGTACAAAAACCACAATGTCTTTTACAAATAGTGATGTTATGAGTCATAATTGTCCAAAAAATAAATCCAGCCCCGAGCCGGTGGAATAAATTAGACTTAATCGTGAGGGAAAAACTTCAACCTCCGAAGCTCCGTGGATCCCGACGCAGACGTCCATTTGTCTTGCATCAGCAAAAATAAAAAGTGTAAACAAGACAAGGTTAATACATCGAAGGTCACTTAGCACATACTCCACTCATACCCAAAATGATAACAACTAGGGTGCCCCGAGGCAGCGTCCTGCCTGGTGCCTCCCAAAACAACAATTCTGAACCTTACAGTTCAGCGTTCCGGTTAGCCAGGCTACAGATCGGTGACGATCAAAGCCATGAACCTGAGTCCATGATGAGAGGGTTTGGAGTCTGCAAACGCTATGAGAGCAGAAACCTCCACATGCTATGCTTCTCCTAATCTGAGGCGGTTAGGCAGATAACTCACGGGGGAAGAAACCTCTCCGTGTTCGCCATCCCTAAGGTTGCATGAGTCATAGGGGCACTTGGGCCTTCCCTGCGCTGTGCATCTGATGTTTCTCAACGGGACTCACCAGCCAATTCGCAGGGGTAAAAACCTTCATGGGTCCGATTTACCCGAGGTCACAAGGGTCATGGAGGCCATTCGGCCGTCCCCATGCCATGTGTCTGATAGTTCTCAACATGACCGGCCTGACAACTCGCAGGGGCAGAAACCTCCATGGGTTCGGCTTACCCGAGCTATTCCTAAAAAACGTGAGTCATGAGGTAGTAACGTTTCGGCCTCGGGGATTTGATAATGACACCCGGGATTGGCGTGCCACGAGAGGTTCACGTATTCCCATATGTACTTAATCCCTTGATGGGTTCTGGATCCTCAAAGGTGAAAGTTGCTAGGTCAGAACACTTCCACCCGGGGGTTTGATAATGACACCCGGGATTGGCGTGCCACAGGCTTGACGTCCTTCCCAACTACCGATCACCCCTTCGCTCCGAGCACATCCCAGAAGTATTGAACAAGGCTTTCGCATTCAATTAATAAACAAGTAAAATGAATAAGTTTTTTAATTCAAAAGAGAAAGTCTTATTCATATTCATGGGACCTACTGCATTTCTTATAACTTTTTACGGGTCATTTCAAGAGAGGCTCTACAATAATTTTCTGATTCTTGTTTTGCAGTCCGATTGCATTCTTCTGGTCTGAATTTGATTTTGAAATTCTCAACCGTGTTAACAGGGTCCCTTTGTGCCAAACGCTCCATAAGCATCTCTGGACAACTTTGGATCTCGGTCAAGGACCCTTCCCATGACCTCCGGTGGTCCCCATGAAATTTTTTTTTCTCCTTTCATGTCATTCGGGGTGACCACCTAATAATAAACTGGCGACACTTATGGATACTGATCTAGTGCCCCGGCCATGCATGTTCGCCTGCCGCTCCATGAGGACCATCTTGGCCGTGAAACCGCAGATCTGGCAGGTCGAACCACTACCACAACTTCTTTAGGACGAGCCCGTTCGTACGCCAGAGGTAGCATGCAGATTCTGCTAGCTCCGAGCGTTACATTATATTCTACAGCTCAGTCCTAATCGGTGACTTCTGGTCACCTTTTTACATTCCATTCTACAGCTCAATGAGGAGAGCTATTGCTGCTCTAACTCCTTGGGCGTTTCTTCCCATGTTTCTACCGCTATTGTCAACCTTCTTTCTTCTTGCGATCCCCTTTCTCATTCCGCTCTGACCAGCTTCCGCTCGTTCCCTTTCTCTTTCCTCTAATCCTTCATATTTCCCTGTCTTGGTCTTCACGAAGATCTGGTTTGTCTCATTTCCCTTTCTCATGCTTTCTTCTGTTCTCTCCATCCACTCTGTTGTTGAACTCTCCGACGATCCATGGTTCTCATCTTCTGCCATCGTCCTACTACGCAAGCTGCCTTTTGCTCTGTCCCCACAGACGGTGCCAACTGTTGACAGGTGATTTTAGTTCCAGGGGCAATATCGGGATAATGTTCTCGGGACAATCCTCCTCAAACCGTGAATTTATTTGGTTATGGGGGACCAAAAGTAAATTTAGCAGAAAAAATGAACACACACAAGATCGACAAGAGGGTTTACGTGGTTCGACGGAATGAATCCAACCTACGTCCACGGGAACAAAGTAGAGTGTTAATCTTATTATTAAACCGAGCTCGGCCGACCTCTTTTCAAATATGGTCTAACGTTACCGAGCTATTTGCTTTCGGAGTGTTTTACAAATAATGCTTAAGAGAGATTTTTGCTAACCAACATATACAAATGAGACTAGCATCCCTTTATATACTAAGAGAAATACAACACTATTACATATCTCTATGACGTCAGCCACATGGATCTCCGGCTGATTGACGGACTCTCTGCCCCCAACTGTCTCGCCGAAAGCAAGTCCGCCATCTGACTCCCCATCAAATCACTTTGTTTTATACACTGCCACACTCAACAATTATGATGACGGTATGTAAAGATCTCTCGTACGGCGGTACATGTTAGAGGGAAAGGTCCAAACGTCCCTGGTCACACGTCGGGCGTCATGAGGTCGGTCAAACAATGAGCCAAACTACCCCAACTACTTCCGACCTGACCCAAAATACCCGAGCTCATTCTCCCGATCTAAGATGAAGGGTAGAACTGGACCGAGTTATCGGGCTAAAGTGGTCGGTCTCGGCTCTGATGTGGTCGGACTCTGAAGCCTGCACCATGATGTGTCATCTGGTCGCCCAGATTCAGAAAGCCGGGACCGAACTCCATGTCTGGTCGAAGAATGACTAATACCCTCAGAACATTCGTCCTCCCAAAAGGAGAAATTTCATCTCTGCCCTTTCCGTACAGTTCAAATACTTCGTCACAAAAACCACCAACAACATTCAATGGTGATATTCAGAAATTGGTATGCAAGACTCTTCTTATTTGCGATGAGAAAAATTTAAGTGCGGATGTGGGTTTATGGGATCAGCATGTTAGAGGCCGGTACCAAAATAATTTTTTATAAGAAAATTAGCTTATGGACGCGCTTTGTGTAAGTTGAATAAATATTTGACCGTAATTCTATATGAGAATAAAATGTGAACGCAATTTAATGTATTGAAGTGTAAAATCTTACATTAGAATAAGGGTGACAAAAATATTTGTGATGATAGGGGCCCACAAGGGCCCAATACATTAGAGACAGGTAAATAAATAATATCTTATACTCATTAGTTGGAAGGGTCATGTATGTGTATTAGCATCTCTCTTGATAAAACCTATATGTAAATGGAGATCCGTACGAGGCCCACAGATCCGGTATGAATAATTTTTTGTTTATTGCGGTTTTTTTTTATACTAAATTTGGTTTGTGGGCCATATGATATGATTGAAACATGGGTAGTCATGTGTTGTTCCATTTAGTTTTGGTCTTTCTATATTTATTGGGCTTTTATTACTTTATTTGTACTTTTTTATTTGTTTATTTTTTTAATTATTTTTTGTGGAAAATGTGATGATGTGGCCGTCTTTTTTATTTTTTATTCTTTTTTTATTTGGGTTGGGTTAGTGATAATGGATTTCATAGGGGTATCTCTTTTGCCTTTACCGTGTTGAGTATTTCGTTATATTTTTTTTTGCCCCTTCTTCAAAGTTGTTTGTTTGTTATTGCTTTTTTGTTTTTGTGTGTTAATATGTATAATTATTACAAGTGTTTTTTTCCCTTTTTTGTTGTGTTTTTTTTTTTTTGAAATTATTTTGGATGTTTTTTTCCCTTCAATATTGTTTTGTTTTTATTTCATGCATTAGGAATCGTTTTGTCCGATTTGTTTGGTGGAATTCAAGTGTAGGATGCTGCGTCGTGTCTCTAATTTATTTTGGATTATTTGGAAAATAAAATACATGTGTTTTGCTTATGGCTTGGTTATTGTTGATTTGATTGTCGCTTGCACTGAATACGTGATCAACTGTGAATTGCCCTTCCAAATATGTGTTATAAAAATATTTAACCTTTTTATACCCAACTTCTTTCGCAGGCGGGTTACAGAGAAACCAACGGGGTAAGCTAGAATGAGGATAAAAGTTTATATGAGACGGTCCATATATGATCGTCCAATCAATGAGTATGGGTGGTAAAACGAATCAACGAATCAAATTTGTATCGAATCCTAAACGAATCAAATCGAAATGTGATAAATTCGTATTCGATTCGTTTATTAAACGAATCTTAATATCATAATTCGTATTCGATTCGTTTATTAAACGAATCGAATACGAATATTCATTTAGTGATGATATTATTTAATATCATAATATACCATAGTTGATTTACATTAATTCTTCATAAATATATACATATAAAATATGTAATTAATATATTTATTAAAAATACTTCACCAAATATCGAAAATATTATTTTTCTATGGTAATTAGCCATAATTTCTCGAATCTTAATTAAAAAATAACAATAACTAGTAAAAGAAAATAATAAAACAAATCATAAACGAATAAACAAATCCATGAGCTTAAATTCGTATTCGATTCGTTTAATAAACGAATCGAATCGAATTGACCCATTTATTAAACGAATCTATTTTTTCAAACCAGTATTCGCTTTAAAGAGAATCGAATCAAATGAATAAATGAATCATGACCCAAATTATCACCGTACCCCATATTCCAATTAACGCATGACACTTACTGATTTTGAACAATCGTATAAAACTTGTCTCCATATATTTTTTCCGAGAATTGTAACTGTTGACGGCGGATTTCGGTCTCATGGGCAATAAGGGTTTTTTACTCCCGAGACAATCTTCCTCCAACTGTGAATTTGTTTTGTTTATGGGAAACCAAAAGCAAATTTGGCAAAAGATAGATAAATACATCAATCAACAAAGAGATTTAACGTGGTTCGGCGGATCAAATCCAACCTACATCCACGGGCACAGAACAGACGATATTTTATTACCGAAATATGTTTCTCTGATCTGCTTTGTGTTTACAAGTCTAATTCTCTCTTGTTCTCTTCTCAACTCTCAATGCTCTCAATTATCTACCTACAAGCACGTTTTCCCCTCCTATTTATAATAGCAAAGAAACAGTTTTCCTTTTCCCATAAGAATTCCTAGTCGAAACTACATTCACTTCCCATATCCTATTAGGACATTGACTTATCAACTTTTCCCCATGAAAGTAGGATAACTTATCTTCTTATCCGTAAAAATAGGATTTCTTATCTTCTGGAGCATATCCCGCCATATTCTCGGTCTTCATGAGGTTGGTCACAATGGTCTTTTGAACTGAGAATGCTGCTGTCAATCTGATAATACCCGGTCATCCAATCTTAAGTGGTCGGTTTACCGATCATAAAGTGATCGGCCCCTTACTGTTGGCTTTGTAACACTCATGTGGTCGGGTCGGCATTAATGATCTTGATCAACAAGGGAGTTACCCTTTTTACCCTTGATGTACTGCTTAAATATCATAGGACCTGAAAATACCATCAACATATGTCCCATAGTTCTCGGTTCCAACGAGTATACAAGTTGGTGCCGGGAACTATATAAAAAGAATAGTACTCCTGATGGAGTGACGGCTGACCTTTGTGAGGAGAAGTTTTATTGGCCTGTCACCACCATGTCCTCGGTACAACCAAGATGCTCGGTCTGACTTCTTTTCCCGCCAAAACAAAATCTTTTCACCACCCATCTGGAGACTCTCTTGAGACGCGCAACCGTCACATCCGTTTAAATGCCCATCAAATCATCTCTAGGGTTTACTCCGAGCTTGGCATTTGTCAAACATCAGTCGGCTCCCCGCAAAAAACAAACAAAATCAGTCGTTCACAGCCGACACTGATATACGCCCAATCTTAGTCGTTCATTCAACTCTGACAAATTACCTCTGAAGCCGACACATGGCGCACATCCGCCATCCGAGCCTACCGAGGAAGAACCAATTGCTCATGCGCGGGCCGATCTATAAGGGGTAACCCGAACGGGGCCCTTGTAACCCTGAATAAACTTCAATTTCCCTGTAATAACTTTTTACAATCATATTTATATATGTATTTTTATGTGTTTCTATTCCACCTTTTTTTTTCTTTCATAATTTGCTCCGATTGCTTTCCCGCAAACGATCACTCGAGGCCCGGCCGTGAGGGGACAACCCGAGCCAAAAATAAGATCATGCAGTGGAACGAAACACGACTCTGAGCTAGGAGAAACACTTGGTGGCTCTGAGGGAATGTTACGTCCCCAGTCCGAAAAGATAGACTTGGTGGGACGTAACACGACCCCGAGCTGAGAGAAACACTTGGCTCTGGGGGAATGTTACGTCCCCGGTCCAAAAAGATAGACTCGGGGAGATGTAACCCGACCCCGACCTGAGAGAAGACATAATGGCCTCGGTTGAACGAATCCAGCCCCGAGCCGAATAACCAAGTGGCGTCGGCGGAACGAATCCAACCCCGAGCTGATTAAGCAAGTGGCCTCGGCGGAACGAATCTAGCCCCGAGCCGATTAACTAAGAGGCCTCGGCGGAACGGATCCGGCCCCGAGCCGAACAACCAAGTTGCATCGGCAGAACGAATCCAGCCCCGAGCCGATTAACCAAGAGGCCTCGGCGGAACGAATCCAGCCCCGAGCCGACTAATCCTTGGGACTTATTCAGAAGGGAAGTGAATTAACCTTTGAAGTCCTATCGGATTTGGCATGGGCGTCCCCTTGCCAGACCAGCGAAAAACAAAAACAAAACTTTTAGAAAATAAAATCAAAAAACGGGGGTGACTTAACACTTATCCCAAAGCAACAACACGGATGCCTCAAAACAGCGTCCTGTCCGAGGTCTCCAAAACAAAATTCCGAATCTTTCAATTCAAAGTCCCGGCGAACCAGGATTCGGATCAAAGAGCGTTTAGGATGGTAAGGGCACATTCCTCTATACGTCAGGTCACTACAGAGCCTGCGTTTCATTCGAGGGCTCCTCCTTACAACGCTGGAGCAAGTATACGCCACGAGGGTGTAATCATTCCTCGTGCTATGCTTCTCACAGACCCGAATGACAAAATAGGTAGGGATCAAAGAGTGTCCGAAACATTAAGGGCATGCTCCTCCTTATGCTCAGTAACACTGAGCAAGCAAACGCCACGAGGGCATAATCCCTTCTCGTGCTATGCTTCTCACGGATCCGAATGACTGAATAGGTAGGGATCAAAGAGTGTCTGAAACATTAAGGGCATGCTCCTTCTTATGTTCGGTAACACTGAAGCAAGCAAACGCCACGAGGGTATAATCCCTCCTCGTGCTACGCTTCTCACGGATCCGAGTGACCAAATAGGTAAGGATCAAATAGTGTTCGAAACGTTAAGGGTACGCTCTTCCTTATGTTCGGTAACACTGGAGCAAGCAAACGCCACGAGGGCATAATCCTTCCTCGTGATATGCTTCTCACGGATCCGAATGACCAAATAGGTAGGGATCAAAGAGTGTCTGAAACGTTAAGGGTACGCTCCTCCTTATGTTTTGTAACACTGGAGCAAGCAAACGCCACGAGGGCATAATCCATCCTCGTGCTATGCTTCTCACGGATCCTCCGTTTGTAAATCTTTTTCTACCACTATGGACCTCATCCCGTAAGGACCCTTCCTCCTCGGTTCATCGCCATCACTCACATCTGCGACCCTTTTTCCTTACGCTATTTCGCCTCTCCTCCGACTGGCTCCGGCTTCAAGTCTCTCATTATTCGTCTCTTTCATCCTCTTCAATCTGTTCATCATGGATTTCAAAAGGATTTGATTTTCCTCCCTATCTTTCCTCATATTTTCCTCCATCTTCTCCATCAAATCCGCTGTTGAACTCCCTGAAGACCGGTGATTTCCACCTTCTGCCATCGTCTTACCACGCGAGCTTCTTTTCGTTGATTCCCCACAGACGGCGCCAACTGTTGACGGCGGATTTCGATCTCAGGGGCCAAATAGGTAGGGATCAAATAGTGTTCGAAACGTTAAGGGTACGCTCCTACTTATGTTCGGTAACACTGGAGCAAGTAAACGCCACGAGGGCATAATCCTTCCTCGTGATATGCTTCTCACGGATCCGAATGACCAAATAGGTAGGGATCAAAGAGTGTCTGAAACGTTAAGGGTACGCTCCTCCTTATGTTTTGTAACACTGGAGCAAGCAAACGCCACGAGGGCATAATCCATCCTCGTGCTATGCTTCTCACGGATCCTCCGTTTGTAAATCTTTTTATACCACTATGGACCTCATCCCGTAGGGACCCTTCCTCCTCGGTTCATCGCCATCACTCACATCTGCGACCCTTTTTCCTTACGCTATTTCGCCTCTCCTCCGACTGGCTCCGGCTTCAAGTCTCTCATTATTCATCTCTTTCATCCTCTCCAGTCTGTTCATCATGGATTTCAAAAGGATTTGATTTTCCTCCCTATCTTTCCTCATATTTTCCTTCATCTTCTCCATCCAATCCGATGTTGAACTCCCTAACGATCGGTGATTTCCACCTTCTGCCATCGTCTTACCACGCGAGCTTCTTTTCGTTGATTCCCTACAGACGGCGCCAACTGTTGACGGCGGATTTCGGTCCCAGGGGCAATAAAGGTTTTTACTCCCGAGACAATCCTCCTCCAACTGTGAATTTGTTTTGTTTATGGGAAACCAAAAGCAAATTTGGCAAAAGATAGATAAATAAACCAATCAACAAAGAGATTTAACGTGGTTTGGCGGATCAGATCCAACCTACATCCACGGGCACAGAACGGACGATATTTTATTACCGAAATATGTTTCTCTGATCTGCTTTGTGTTTACAAGTCTAATTCTCTCTTGTTCTCTTCTCAACTCTCAATGCTCTCAATCATCTACCTACAAGCACGCTTTCCCATCCTATTTATAATAACAAAGAAACAGTTTTCCTTTTCCCATAAGAATTCCTAGTCGAAACTACTTTCACTTCCCATATCCTATTAGGACATTCACTTATCAACTTTTCCCCAAGAAAGTAGGATAACTTATTTTCTTATCCGTAAAAATAGGATGTCTTATCTTCTGGAGCATATCCCGCCATATTCGCGGTCTTCATGAGGTCGGTCACAATGGTTTTTTGAACTGAGAATGCTGATGTCAATCTGATAATGCCCGGTCATCCGATCTTAAGTGGTCGGTTTACCGATCATAAAGTGATCGGCCCCTTACTGTTGGCTTTGTAACACTCATGTGGTCGGGTCGGTATTAATGATCTCGATCAACAAGGGAGTTACCTTTTTTACCATTGTTGTACTGCTTAAATATCATATGACCTGAAAATACCATCAACATATGTCTCATAGTTCTCGGTTCCAACGAGTATACAAGTTGGTGCCGGGAACTATATAAAAAGAATAGTACTCCTGATGGAGTGACGACTGACCTTTGTGAGGCCTGTCACCACCATGTCCTCGGTACAACCAAGATGCTCGGTCTGACTTCTTTTCCCGCCAAAACAAAATCTTTTCACCACCCTTCTGGAGACTCTCTTGAGACGCGCAACCGTCACATCCGTTTAAATGCCCATCAAATCATCTCTAGGGTTTACTCCGAGCTTGACATTTGTCAAACATCAGTCGGCTCCCCGCAAAAAACAAACAAAATCAGCCGTTCACAGCCGACACTGATATACGCCCAATCTTAGTCGTTCATTCAACTCTGACAAATTACCTCTGAAGCCGACACATGGCGCACATCCACCATCCAAGCCTACCGAGGAAGAACCAATTGCTCCTGCGCGGGCCTATCTATAAGGGGTAACCCGAACGGGGCCCCATGTAACCCTGAATAAACTTCACTTTCACTGTAATAACTTTTTACAATCATATTTATATATGTATTTATATGTGTTTCTATTCCACCTTTTTTTTCTTTCATAATTTGCTCCGATTGCTTTCCCGCAAACGATCACTCGAGGCCCGGCCGTGAGGGGACAACCCGAACAAAAAATAAGATCATGCAGTGGAACGAAACCCGACTCCGAGCTAGGAGAAACACTTGGTGGCTCTGAGGGAATGTTACGTCCCCAATCCGAAAAGTTAGACTCGGTGGGACGTAACACGACCCCGAGCTGAGAGAAACACTTGGCTCTGGGGGAATGTTACGTCCCCGGTACGAAAAGATAGACTTTGTGAGACGTAACACGACCCCGAGCTGAGAGAAGACATAATGGCCTCGGTTGAACGAATCCATCCCCGAGCCGAATAACCAAGTGGCGTCGGCGGAACGAATCCAACCCCGAGCCGATTAAGCAAGTGGCCTCGGCGGAACGAATCTAGCCCCGAGCCGATTAACTAGGGGTGGGCATTATCGGATTCGGATCGAATCGGACCGAAATCACCCTATTTCGGATCGGATTGGTCCGATCCGATTCGAATTCGGTGGGTTTGAGTCAAAAAAATCGAGCGGATCGGATAAAATTCGATCCGAAATAATTCAAAATTTTTTTATTTAATATGTAACGACGTCGTTTTGTATATTAAATAAAAAAAAATTTCGATCGGATCGGATCGGATAAAATCCGATCCGATCCGAAATCCGTCGAACCGGACCAACTCGATTCGATCGGATTTGCTAATCGGATCGGATCTGATCCTATCCGTTGCCCACCCCTACGATTAACTAAGAGGCCTCAGCGGAACGGATTCGGCCCCGAGCCGAACAACCAAGTTGCCTCGGCAGAACGAATCCAGCCCCGAGCCGATTAACCAAGAGGCCTCGGCGGAACGAATCCAGCCCGAGCCGACTAATCCTTGGGACTTATTCAGAAGGGAAGTGAATCAACCTTTGAAGTCCTATCGGATTTTGCATGGGCGTCCCCTTGCCAGACCAGCGAAAAACAAAAACAAAACTTTTAGAAAATAAAATCAAAAAACGGGGGTGACTTAACACTTATCCCAAAGCAACAGCACGGATGCCTCAAAGCAACGTTATGTCCGAGGTCTCCAAAACACAATTCTGAATCTTTCAATTCAAAGTCCCGGCGAACCAGGATTCAGATCAAATAGCGTTTAGGATGGTAAGGGCACATTCCTCTATACGTCAGGTCACTACAGAGCCTGCGTTTCATTCGAGGGCTCCTCCTTACAACGCTGGAGCAAGTATACGCCACGATGGTGTAATCATTCCTCGTGCTATGCTTCTCACAGACCTGAATGACAAAATAGGTAGGGATCAAAGAGTGTCTGAAACATTAAGGGCATGCTCCTCCTTATGCTCAGTAACACTGAGCAAGCAAAAGCCACGATGGCATAATCCCTCCTCGTGATATGCTTCTCACGGATCCGAATGACTGAATAGGTAGAGATCAAAGAGTGTCCGAAACATTAAGGGCATGCTCCTCCTTATGTTCGGAAACACTGGAGCAAGCAAACGCCACGAGGGCATAATCCCTCCTCGTGTTATGCTTATCACGGATCCGAGTGACCAAATAGGTAGGGATCAAATAGTGTTCGAAACGTTATGGGTACGCTCCTCCTTATGTTCGGTAACACTGGAGCAAGCAAACGCCACGAGGGCATAATCCTTCCTAATGATATGCTTCTCACGGATCCGAATGACCAAATAGGTAGGGACACCTTGGGGTGTCTTAACACCTGGTGCTCTAAAGCCAAAGCTCGCTACATGGATCAAGGATGCTGTAAAAATATATATATCTGAAATCTGAGTAATTAAGTCTGTATGGGTGTCTTAACACCTGGTGTCCTAAAGCCAACTGGTTTGGGAGCCACCGACCCAACACTCGTTACATAGATGGAAGATATTGTATATAAATAAAAAATAGAAAAAAAAAATCAAAGAAAAATCAGAAAAATTATTCCATTGCTGCAAAAGTGTGTGAAATCTGATAGAATTTTAGGACAAAAATATTACTCTCTTATCAACTGCACTTATGACTGTTGTGGGCAAAAATAATTTGTTTAATATTTTGTTGGCTACGTATATGAAGAATGGTAAAAAAATCGGAGAATTTACTTATTCAGTAATTTAGAATAAAAACAAAACAACTAGTAACTTGGAGTAGAAGTTTCACCTGATTAGTCACTAACATCTTTATTCTCTTTTCGCTTGTCTTTTTGCTTTGTGTGCATTAGTTTTAATACTTTTTTACTTTTGTAAAATGTTTGTGGGTATCACTGCTGTAAACCCTCACGAGACTACAACTCGTCCACTAGGGACACCTAGGGGTTTAAAGGCTTGTTGCATATGCTAAATGCAACCGTGATCCCTACGAAAGTGGCTTAGTTAATTTATTTATGTTATTTTACTCTATGTTTTGCTCGAGGACTAGCAAAATATTAGGTTTGGGGGTGTGATGAGTGGTATTTATATCACTATTTCCCACTCATTTAACCTAATATTTTGTATAGTTTCTTGAGTTTTGTGAACGTTTTGATGTGTTTTGTGTTATTTTGTAGATAAATAAAGTTTCAGGACATTCTGGAGGTGATTTGGGCCAAAACAGTGAAAATTGGACAAAAATGACATTTCAGTCAATTGTCCGCGTCGCGACGCCAAGACCTTCCGCGTCGCGACGCCTAAAATGCCCGAACAGTGCTAACGTGCGCCGGGTCCACAAATCAGAATCTGAGAAAAGTTTGACTTTGCTAAAATGCGCCGTGCCACGTGTCACCATCACAGCCGATCTGCTAACATGCGCCGTGCCACGTGTCAGCATCCTACGGTGCCGACAGTCATCATCGCCACGTGTGCCACATGGCATCCTACGTGTCTGCATGTCATCAGCCACCTCAGCAAGTCAACAGGTCAACATTGCCACGTGTCATGCCACATCATCATCAGCCAATCAGGAAGTGCCACGTATTGCAATCCTACGGTGCCGACAGTCTCTTTCCCACGTGTCGCCATGTCACCGCCACGTCAGCGCCACGTCAGCATCAATCATTGAGTATCTAATCCTTATCTGACACTTGGCGGATATGAATCTCAGCGACCAATCAGAAGCCGCCACGTGTCACAATAATTGAAGCCCAACCTTCTCGCCACGTGTCACCTTATCAGCTTATCCAGAATCTTCAAACAGATGAACCAGAGCTTGCCACGTCGACAAAATCTGGCGTAGCGACGCTGAGGGCCCTGGCGTCGCGACGCTGGAAGCCTACCGAGGCCTATAAATTGAGCTCGAGATTTCAGAATTCAGTGCACCACTCTCTCTCTTATATTCTATCTAAAGAGAGAGTTTCTCTCTCTACTTTCTTTTAATTTTAGTTTTTTTTAGTTTTGTAATTAATTTTAATTACGTTTTGTTAATATAATAATTTAATTTTTACTTTTTACTTTTTACAGTTTTTATTATTTACCATGAGGAGGTAACTCCCCCAGCTAGGGTGAAAGGTAATTCTTTTACTGTTACTATTTAGATTAATCTCCCTTAAAAATAATATATTCACTATTTAAAATATTGACTTAAAAAGGATACCGCCAGATTGGTCGGTTGGTAATTCATTTTAATTTGGTTTAAACCTGACTAATAAAGGATACCGCCAGATTAGTCGGTTGGTAATTTAATTTTGGTTCCGCCTTTATGGCTGGTTGGACTTAATTTGACTTAATCAGGTTACCGCCTATATGGCTGGTTGGAAAAAGAATCACAAGTTTATATATTATTTTATGGGAGATATCTAAATTAGTAGTAGTAAAAGTAATTCATTTTACCTTAGCATTTTATTTTATTGTAATTTACTTTTCAGTATTTACTTTACCGTATTTTTTATGTCTTTTATTTTCAAGTTTTTACTAGCCCTAGTTATGTGTTGTAACTAAATTAGTTATCTGAGGTTGTGATGAAATCCAATATCACCGTTTTATAAGGGTTAGATTATAGCTTGGGTAATATAAAGATTTATTTATTGAGTCTTAAACTTAATGCTTTTTTCATTAACTGGCCATTAATAAAATTGATCTGGTAAATCTAAAATGAACTAGACATAAGGATTTTAGGTTTCAGCCTTAGACTCAATAGCCCACGATCTTCCTTGAGGATAGATAACCCTTTAATAGATTTCCTTACATGATATGAATATACCTGTCGGGCGGGGGTAGCCATAATTGGAACTAAAACTTAATGAATCCATATAATTTGGTTGACATAGACATATGGTTCAATTGGGTTAAACTGGGTATTTGTGTCTGACCATCGACAGAGGCTCACACATAATTTAGTGTTCTAGGTTAATAAATCAATATATTACCCAACTTTAAGATAACCACTTCATCTTTAAAATGATATTGGAAGAAATCACAACCTTAGATAGTTTTTAATATTGAATTTTCTTAAAACCTATTTTCGACAATTTTATTTACTTGCTTTTAAATTTAGAATCGTCATCATTTCAAATCAAACAATCAACCTGTTAGATACTAGTAATCATTTGACCTCATAAAATTAATAGTTTTGATATTAAGTCCTCGTTGGATCGATATTTTTATACTACTTGATTGATACGTGCGCTTGCGTTATACGTGTGTGTTTACGCCGGTCAAGTTTTTGGCGCCGTTGCCGTGGACTTATTTATCTTTTATTATTAGTTTAGGGGTTAGATACATTTGCTTGTATCTAATTTCTTTTTACTTATTGTTGTCTTTTTCTTGTGTTTCAGGTTTTCAGAAACTACATGAGACGAACTAGAAGCTTTGAACTTCGACCGCTTGACCCAGAAATTGAAAGAACCATCAGACAGTTGAGAAGGGAAAGGCGAGAAGGCCAAGAAGCTTTAGTCAACATGGAACCTGAACCTTTGAATGTTGCACCACCGATTCCCATTCGAGACAGAACCATTCCGGTGGTTGACAGACTCATTTCTTGTATTGTACTTCCTCCCTTACCAGCAAATGCGGGTGACATCAAAACATGCATCCAGATGATTCAGCAGTCAGTACAGTTTGGGGGAAATGCAACTGAAGATCCTAATGCCCACATCAGCAACTTCCTGGAAGTTTGCGGTACTTTCAACTACAACAGAGCATCAGAAGAAGCAATGAGACTGCGTGTTTTTCCATACTCCTTGAAGGACAGAGCTAAAGCTTGGCTACATTCACTACCAGCAGGTTCCATCACAACTTGGAACACTCTAGCCACCAAATTTCTTGCAAAGTACTTTCCACCAGCCAGAACCGGAAAATTGAGGAATGACATCACATCTTTTGTACAACAAGATTCAGAATCCATCTGCGAAGCTTGGGAAAGGTACAAAGATTTACTCCGGAAATGTCCTCACCATGAAATTCCAAAGTGGCTACAAGTTCAGACCTTCTACAATGGACTTTCTGGAATAATGAGAACCACAATCGATGCTGCTGCTGGAGGAGCTTTAATGGCGAAAGGAGAAGATCAAGCCTGGGACTTAATTGAAGAAATGGCCAACAACAAATCCTTGTGGCCAACAGAAATGAGCATGATCCAAAGAATTGCAGGAATTTATGAAGTTGGAGCAAACACAGCAGTGAATACCAGGCTGGATCAGATATGCAAATATCTAGAAACACTTAGCACGCAAGTTGTGAACATCGCTGGATCCACAAGTTCACAATATGGAGGAGCACCAGAACCAAACCAACATGAAGAGACGGTGAATTATGTCAACAATTTCAACAGACAGGGGAACAATCCATATTCCAACACCTACAACTCAGGGTGGAGGAATCATCCTAATTTATCATGGAGCAACAATTCAGGCCAACAGCAAAACTATCCACCACCTGAATTCCAGCAACAGAACAAAAGCCAGGAGCAGGCAAATGAATCAGGAATAATAGAAGTGTTGACCCACTTGAAAAAGTTAGAAGCAAAACACGACTCTCAAGCAGCAAGATATGATGCTGTGTTTCAATCCCAAGCAGCATTAATTCAAAGTCAATCTGCTTCTATTAAAACACTGGAGAATCAAATGGGACAACTGGCAAATGCTCAGAGTTACAGACCGCCAGGTACCCTTCCTAACAACACAGAGCCAAATCCAAGGAACATGGGGAATGAGCAATGTCATGCCATCATGTTAAAAAGCGGTACTGAAATCAACAAAGATGTTGGAGCCAAAACAACTGCTGAGGAAGTTCCAAAAGAAACAAAGCAACAGATGGAGGAAAAAGAAGTAAAGGAAAAAGAACAGATCACTCCACCTCCACATTTTCCTCAACGTCTTCAGAAGAACAAATTGGACAAGCAATTTTCCCGGTTCCTGGAGATCTTCAAAAAGCTGCATATCAACATTCCATTTGCCGAAGCATTGGAACAAATGCCCATATATGCCAAATTCATGAAAGATATTCTTTCACGAAAATGAAGATTGGGAGATTACGAGACAGTAGCATTAACAGAAGAATGCAGTGCCATCATTCAGAGGAAACTTCCCCCAAAGTTGAAAGATCCTGGCAGTTTCACTGTTCCTTGCGTCATAGGAGAACATAACTTTGGTAAGGCTTTGTGTGATTTAGGTGCGAGTGTTAACTTGATGCATTTCTCTATTTTCAGGAAATTACAGATTGGAGAAACAATGCCAACTTCAGTCTCACTGCAACTTGCTGATAGAACGCTCGTATTTCCGAGAGGTGTAGTTGAAGATGTGCTGGTCAAGGTTGACAAATTCATTTTCCCAGCAGATTTTATTGTCCTTGATATGGAGGAAGACGCAGACGTGCCAATCATCCTCGGGAGACCATTCTTGGCTACAGGTCGAACCATTATTGATGTACAAAAAGGAGAACTAACCATGAGGGTACAGGACCAAGAAGTAACATTCAATGTTTTCAAGGCCATGAATTTCCCAGATGATGAAAAGAATGAGGAATGTTTCAAACTCGATGTGATACACAGTACCATTCAGAACTCCAATGCAATGCAAAGTTCTACTGACAAACTTAAAACATGTCAATTACCTGTGGAGCCTAAAGATAAAGCGTCTTTTGTACTGAATAAGCCAATTCTTGCACTACAAGCAACAGAAGAGAAAAAGATCCACCAGCTCAACGAATTGGAGGAATTTCACAATCAGCCTTTTGATGATGCCAAATTGTACAAAGAAAAGGGCAAGAAAAGACATGATGAGAAGTTAGTGCGCATACAACTGGAACCAGGGCAGAAGGTACTGTTAAACAAATCAAGGGTGAAATTTTTCCCATGGAAGCCAAAATCACGGTGGTCAGGTCCATTTGTGATCACCAAAGTTTTACCAAATAGAGCCGTTGAGATGCATGATCCCGACGCTAACAAAACTTTCAAGGTTAAAAACAAGCGTGTCAAGCACTACTGGGGAGAATCATTTGGGCGACAAAAAGAAAGTGTTACACTTTCAGATCCAGCTTAACGTTCGAGAAGCCAAGTCTGGCTGACGACTTTAAACTTAGCGCTAGCAGGGAGGCAACCCATGCAATTTGTGTATATATTGTGATTTGGTGTGTTTTATTTTTGTGTGTTTAATTTTTGCAGGTTTAGTCATTTCAAGATGGAAGATGCTCTCGCAAATCTTCACAAGCAATTTCCTTCTCTCCCTCAAAAATCTCTGATGAAAGTTTACAAAGCTCGCTTAGAACGGATGAGATTACTGATGATCAAAGGTATTCCTACTGACATTCGTTGGTTAATTGAAGCACTGGTTTGATTGGCATGTGAGTTTTCTGACTCTTTTATTTCACACCTGCCTGGCTTAGGAAATAGCACATATGCTAAAAAGAGAAGAGCCAAAAGAATGTGTGTTCGTTATAAATGTGCTCGCATATTTTTTAATACTCGTTGTCATTCTTTAGGAATGGTGTCTGATAACCGCGAAGATAAGATTAACTTCATTAGGGATGGCTTGAGTAAGGAGTCTTTGGATGACCTATCTAAAACTCTTGAGACGCATCCCAGTGGATGTGTGTATCATGAAATTCGCATATTATATGCACAATTCCAAAAGGAAAGACAACTGTTAAGTCTCGGGAATCTGACTCAAAAAGACCTTGTTGCCAATTTATAAGAAAATTGGATGGGAAGCTTGTCCCTGACGCATAGACGTCAATCAAGCCGCTACTTTTCAAGAAGACGAGTTGAAAACATCTGTGTGTTTTGCGGTAGTAGTGTTGGAACTAAACCACAATACGTAGAAGCAGCACATGAATTGGGTCGAGTCTTAGCTACAAGAAATATGCACTTAATATATGGCGGAGGCAATCTCGGACTTATGGGGATCGTTTCAAAGGCTGTACAGGAAGGAGGCAGTCATGTTTTGGGAATCATCCCAAAACCCTTGGCAGAGGCAAATCTTATTGGATCATCAAACGGAGAGGAACTGATCGTGCCAGGTATGTCTGAACGACTGGTAGAAATGATTAACCGTGCTGATGCTTTTATTGCTTTGCCAGGTGGCTTGGGTACATTGGAGGAAATTTTTATTGTGCTATCTTGGGCGAACCTGAACATACACCAGAAACCAATTGGGCTGTACAACGTTGATGGATTTTATGATTTTCTTTGTGTGTTTCTTGATGATGCCCGGAGAAATGGGTTCGTGTCAAAACCTTTGAAAGAACTCCTCTTTACTGCCAGAACTGCTCCGGATCTAATAGACCAACTCATAGCCTATGAACCACGAGTTGACCCTATCCTTTCAAAGATAAATTGGTCTGAGGACGATCGTGGTAAGAGGCGTAGGATTAATCTGGATCTTAACCTTTAATTTCCTGTAGATTTTCAGCTCTAACCAGGTACGACCTTCTTAACTCTCCTTTTACTGTTTAAGACATTGGGGACAATGTCTCATTTAGGTTTGGGGGAGGAGGAATTAGTTGATTAGTACCTTGTTTTTTTTGTATGTTGTTTTTATTTTTATGCCAAAAATTTTCGAAAAATACAAAAAAAAATTGAAAAATTTTCAAAAAATTACAAAAATATTTTGTGTTTTTTTGTGTTTTTAATTTGACTAAAAATGTGAAATTGGTAAGAGATAGCTGAGTAAGGAGTTTCCACTCCTGAGACGTATCTCAAACCTATTTCGAAACAAGTTAATTTTTGTTTATTTCATTTTGAATTATTTAATGTGTGAATTCTCCTTAAAACGGACTAAAATGGATCTTCATATGCTCAGTTGATAGATATTATCAACATATATAGTAACATACGGACATGAGCTAAAATTGAAAAGTTTGTAAATTCAGTGCTATAGTTTAATTGGAGGAAACATCTGTGGATGCTGGAATTCGGCCGAGGTCCACAATCAGAATTTGTAGGTTGGGGGCATTAGCGATCCTGCAAGACAAAGGTAGAGTGAGCGGGAGCAGACTACCCACCGGTGTGGTGGGTGCCGGGGGCACTCCGACGCCCAAGTCAGTAGTATGATGAGAGCAGTAAATATGTAAAATGTGAAAGTAAGGTTTGAAGTTACCTTGACCTCTCTGGGTGGCCGTGAGGGCGGTGATATGTGTATATGGGAGTGTGAGGCTCAGAGAGCTTGTGTCAAAGAGCATAAGGTAGTATGAGAGAAGTGAAGAGAGTTCAGAAGCCCTATCAGAGTTGAGCTCCTCCCCTTCTGTTGAGTTACGTATCCTTTTATAGATTTGAAGGAATCATCTTTATCACTGCCATAGGAGTTGTACCTACAATTATTGGGATCTACAAAGTGCTGACACCTCTGGCAATTGTGGCCTTTCACATGTTTAAGTTGTCACTTTACAATTGGAATAGGAATTGAAATTATGGGAGCGGCCCCCACAACGTGCTAAAATGGTTAAAACTTTCGGTGGCATGTGGATGATATATACCATGTTGAGGAAAAGAGGAAATAGTTGGTGATGTGTTTTATGCTGTCTTGGTTGGCCTTGTATGTGTAGCCTTATGTGCAAATAATATAAGGTCTTTTGGGTTCTGTTTTGGGCTTTCCAGAATAGTGTTAAACTCTCTAAGCTGGGCCTCAGTGTATGGGTTTCATTGGTATTTGGGTTCGAAAGAAAAGATGATTTTGCCCATGGCCCAATTTTGGCTCGTACAGTTTGTCCCCTACTCTCTAAGTCAAGAAGTTATTGACTTGGAGAGTATTTCTATACATGTCGAATGAAACAAGATGTAAGAGTGTCTGTCAAAAATGCATAGTTCATACACGACATAGAGAATTCAATGTCTTTTGGACTAAGAGTAGTCCAAGTCTTCAATTTGGCTCGACATGAGCCATGGGGAATGTCCCCGGTCGACTGAACCAGATGAAAGTTCAGGAAAATCTTCATACTACTGGTCAAGGATCATATGAGTCTTCATATTTTTCTAGACCAGATAAATGTTACTTATTAAACTTGACTCTACATGAGTCCATGGGGGATGTCCCTGGTTGATTGAACCAGATGAAGGTTCAGGACAATCTCCATACTACTGGTCATGGACCATGAGAGTCTACAATGTTGTCTGACCAGATGAAGGCCAGGTCTTCAACTTGACTCTACATGAGCCAACGGGGGATGTCCCCAGTCGACTGAACCAGATGAAGGTCAGGATACTCCCCATACTACGGGTCAAAGGACCAGGGGAATCTACAATGTCGTCTGACCAGATGAAGGCCAGGACAATCTCCATACTACTGGTCAAGGACCAGGGGAGTTTTTTCAAATTTTTCTAGACCAGATGAAGGTCATGTGCTGAACTTGACTCGTCATGAGCCATGAGGGATGTCCCCAGTCGACTGAACCAGATGAAGGTCAGGATAATCCCCATACTACGGGTCAAAAGACCAGGGGAATCTACAATGTCGTCTGACCAGATGAAGGTCATGTCTTCAACTTGACTCTACATGAGCAAATGGGGGATGTCCCCGGTCGACTGAACCAGATGAAGGTCAGGATAATCCACATACTACGGGTCAAAGGACCAGGGGAATTTACATTATCGTCTGACCAGATGAAGGTCAGGTCTTCAACTTGACTCTACATGAGCCAATGGGGGATGTCCCCGGTCGACTGAACCAGATGAAGGTCAGGATAATCCCCATACTACGGGTCAAAGGACCAGGGGAATTTACATTATCGTCTGACCAGATGAAGGTCAGGTCTTCAACTTGACTCTACATGAGCCAATGGGGGATGTCCCCGGTCGACTGAACCAGATGAAGGTCAGGATAATCCCCATACTACGGGTCAAAGGACCAGGGGATTTACATTATCGTCTGACCAGATGAAGGTCAGGTCTTCAACTTGACTTACATGAGCCAATGGGGGATGTCCCCGGTCGACTGAACCAGATGAAGGTCAGGATAATCCCCATACTACGGGTCAAATGACCAGGGGAATTTACATTATCGTCTGACCAGATGAAGGTCAGGTCTTCAACTTGACTCTACATGAGCCAATGGGGGATGTCCCCGGTCGACTGAACCAGATGAAGGTCAGGATAATCCCCATACTACGGGTCAAATGACCAGGGGAATCTACAATGTTGTCTGACCAGATGAAGGCCAGGTCTTCAAATTGACTCTACATGAGTCAATGGGGGATGTTCCCAGTCGACTGAACCAGATGAGGGTCAGGATAATCCCCATACTACGGGTCAAAGGACCAGGGGAATCTATAATTTTTTCTGACCAGATGAAGGTCAGGTCTTTAACTTGACTCTACATGAGCCAATGGGGGATGTCCCCGGTCGACTGAACCAGATGAAGGTCAGGATAATCCCCATACTACGGGTCAAAGGACCAGGGGAATTTACAATATCGTCTGACCAGATGAAGGTCAGGTCTTCAACTTGACTCAACATGAGCCAATGGGGGATGTCCCCGGTCGACTGAACCAGATGAAGGTTAGGATCATCTCATACTACGAGGAGTCTTCAATTTTTTCTGGTCTAGGAGTAGTCCGGGTCTTCAACTATGTCATATGGCATTGCTTACAAACTTTAAAATCATAATCATAGTAAGTAAAGAAATGAGAACATTGATACCTTTCGTATGGAGGATTTATTGAGTGACTAGTCAATGACTCTTCAATGTAAGAAGCATACTCTGTTTGATTGAAATAATGAGAGATCATTTACTTGCATGTTGTGTTGACTGGGCAGAAGGTTGATAATAAAGTCCCATATGGAGGATGTTTCTTTGTCTTATGCTTCAAGTCAACCATACATATTAATAAAGGTACAAGGGAGTCTACAGATACTAGATCTGATGGAAGACTAAGAAGATTTCATTCTACAACACTTGAAAAAAGTACATCAGAATCTTCATGACCCGATGAAGGTCCAAGAAAGTCTACACACTCCACTATACCTGATGATGGTACATGGGAGTCTACACATTTCATATATGATGAAGATCTACGGGGGTCTTCATTCTTTATTCTACATGATCTAATATAAGTCAATGAGGATCTTTACTCTACCAGACCTGAAGAAGGTCTTTGAGAGTCTTTCATTCTCATACTACTAGTTCTGATGAAGGTCCATGATACTACTGTCGAATGGACTATCAAATAGACCTGATGAAGGTCCATAAGGCACAGTAGAATAAACCTGATGAATATCTATGAGAATCTTCATACTAAACAATACTGATGAAGGTCACGAGACTACTGTCGAATGGACATGTCGCATGGACTTGATGAATATCTATCAATGTACAGTCGAATGAACCTAATGAATATCTATGAGAATCTTCATACTACATGACCTGATGAAGGTCATGAGACTACTGTAGGATGAACTTGAAGAATATATGTCAAGGTCATCACTCTTCTCACCTATACGATACTACTGTCGAGTGGAGTTTGTCGAATGGACCTGATGAAGGTCCAAGAGACTATAATAGATAAAATTGATTAAAGCCATCAATGTCACTTCCATTCTATGAGACTACTGTCGAATGGAGTTGGTCGAATGGACTTGATGAAGGTCAAAGGTCATCAGTCATAAATTTAGACCTGAAGAATGTCCATGAGACTACAATAGATAAACTTGATGAAAGCCATCAATGTCACCTCCATTCTACGAGACTACTGTCGAATGGACGTGTCTAATGGACTTGATGAAGGTCCAAAAGAATGAAATTACTTATTCTCTTGATGAGGATTTATGAGACTACGGTCGAATGGACTTTATGAAAGTCCAAAGAATGAAATTACTTACTTTCTAGACCTGATGAAGGTCATGAGACTATGGTAGAATGAACTTGGAGAATATCTGTCAAGGTCATCACTCTTCACACTTCTACAATACTACCGTCGACTGGACTCATCGAATAGACTTGATGGAATTCCAAGGAAGTCATTACTCATTATACTAGACCTGAAGAAGGTCTATGATGCTACAATTGAATGAACTTGATGAAAGTTATTACTTCTCACTCTCCTATGAGACTACTGTCGACTGGACTTGTCGAATGGAGTTGAGGAAGGTCCACGAAGCTACGGTCGAATGAACCTGATGATTATCTATGAGAATCTTCATTCTACTATACCTGATGAAAGTCCAAGAAGCTATGGTCGACTGAACTTAATGTAAGTCCAAGAAGATATGGTCGACTGAACTTGATGTAAGTCCAAGTGAATCTTCATTCTACTAGACCTGATAAAGGTTCTATGGTCGAATGAACTTGATGAAATGACTAAATGAATCTTCATTCTATCTATTCATGATACTACGGTTGAATGAACCTGTAGTATGGACTTGATAAATGTCTATCTAGGTCATCACTTACTATACTAGTCCTGAAGAAGGTCTAGGATGCTACAATGGAATGAACATGATGAAAGTCATTACTTCTCACTCTCCTATAAGACTACTGTCGACTGGACCTGTCGAATGGACTTAATGGAAGTCAAAAGAGTTCATGGTCGAATGAACCTAACGAAGGTCCATGAGACACGGTCGAATGAAACTAATACATGTCTATGAGAACCACCACTCTACTAGACCTGATGAAGGTCCATGAAGCTATGGTCGAATGAACTTGATGGAAGGTTCATGGGGCTTTTCAATACTTTCTAGAGTTTATGGAAATCCATCAATGTAGTCTTGAGTGGATGATAATCTCCATACGTAGTGTGGAGATGATTATCCTCAAATGTAGTATGGAAAAGATGAATGCCTATCATGGTTATTACTAACTATGCAAGACCTAAAGAATGTCAATGATACTACAATAGAATGAAACGTAGGATGAAGATGATGACTAACCTCTCATTTAGCCTGGAAGAGTTGACAATCATTCCAAGTAACCTGGGAGAGATTGAAATTTTCCATGTAGCCTGGAGTTGATGGCCATCACCTCGTCGTATGACAATAATTTTGTTGCTTAGCTTTGGTTTCATATTTTTACTGGTTTCCATGGTTCATGGCCTCGCCTAAAATGTGATTGCCGTGGCTCTTGTATATAAATAGCTCACTTTTATGCTTAATGTTTGAATGTAGATCCCATAATGGTGTGTGGATATCTTGGATATTAAATAAAGCCCAGCCCATTATCAGGAAAAGCACACATATGGCTTTGAAAGTAATGAAGTTTTCGAACCTTGGTGATTAGTCCAAGCTTCCATACGACACATGGTTGCATGCACAAAAGGTCAACAGATTTGAAGCCATTAGTTGCCTCAAAACCCCCATTAGTTTGGGCAACATGACGACGCCATTTCCAAGACCCAAAAGGAGATCATTGGCCATCTATCCTTTTGTATAACAATTTGATAAAAAATCTGGTGTTGCATGTGCGACGACTAATGACGTTTACGTGGAGTAGTTAGGGAGCTCGACCAAGCAGTGAACCACTCCATGCTACACCCGATAAGAATATATCCATGCACTAAGAGCAGCCCACTCGTCCTATTACATAATTTGTGAGGACATTCTAGTCGAGCCAATGAAAGGTAGTAAAGCTTCTACTAGGCCTAACAATTGTCTCTCCTTAGCAGCATGCATATTGGCTTCAATCACGTTGTCGCCTACTTTTAAGAGCATAGTCGATGACACAGGTTCCAAACGACAAATATTCAATTTGGATGCAGTGTGTTAGTATAGGGAGATGTGGCGTGTGACAGCATCTTCGTGGGTTTCTTCTCCATCAGTCACAGCATCTTCGTGGGATAATTTTTTTTTTTTTTTTTACATGAGAGGTTTGGGCTTTTTGTAGTGTGGTAGTGTGACATGCATGTAGCAATATGACTTGGTAGTTTTGTGTTCTCTTAGCTTTGGCGCTTGGCACATGGGTCATCTTTTTTTTTTTTAGTGACCATGATGATTGATGAGAGTGGTGATGATGAGTGATCCAGGAGCTGTTTGGTAGTGACGAAGATGATGAGGCTGAAAGATGATGATGCAGTCCAGTCGTGGGATGAAGTCAATGGATGCGTGAATGAAGGTTGATTTTCCTCTTGGTGTTTTTGGTGATCCTTGGCCGAATCCTTCCAGGTGTGTGGGTTCTGTAGTTGATCGTAGGGTTGGTGGTCTTGGTGATCCGAGAAGGTGATGGTGAGGATGTAAGTTGTTGATTTTTGATGATGATGAGTCGTGGGATGAAGTTCGAATGGTGAGGATGAGGGGCGTATGCAGTGGCTTCTCGGCTGTGTGGAGAGGGTGATGAAGATGAAAGTCAGTGAACGTGCGTGGGATGCTTCTTTTACGATCAGCGATGTGGATCTTTACGTAGTCTATAAGAGAAAAAATTTCTTATGTAGACGAGAGGAGATGAAATCTTTTCACATCCTCTGGAGGAGATGACAATTATCTTCACGTCTTCTGAAGCATGTGAGACTCCTTTCATGTCGTATGAAGAAGATTGAGATTCATCCCTATCGTATGACAAATGTGGCTATTCTTCCTTGTTTTTAGGAGCAGATGATTTATAGAGAAAGAGTGTTGATGTTAACTTGATTCAGCTTTTCCTTATTGGTAGTTTGACTCCAGGTAGACTGGAGAGAATTACTCCAACATTTTCTTTCATATGGAAGATGTGACTTGTCGTGATTGGAGAAATATGATGGCTTCTTTGGTGATTAAATGGATGGTCGCTTGATGCAGGATTTTCACTTGTCATATTATTGAATGCTCATAAGAGATTGGGTTGATAAGATAGTTGAAATGACTGGTAGTCTCACGCCTTTGTGTGGCTGAAGAAAGAATTATGCTTCAGGTATTATATGGCTCAATTTTCATCTTTCATTGATCGTAACTATTTTGTAGAGTGGCTGATTGTGCCACTTATAGGGCTCGGTGTTTGTTTATTGCATGATGGATAATATGTTTGTAAGGATTGTAGACTGAAGGGTCTTGTTATGAATCGCTAAGGCCCCACGGTGGGCGCCAAATTGTGGATGCTGGAATTCGGCCGAGGTCCACAATCAGAATTTGTAGGTTGGGGGCATTAGCGATCCTGCAAGACAAAGGTAGAGTGAGCGGGAGCAGACTACCCACCGGTGTGGTGGGTGCCGGGGGCACTCCGACGCCCAAGTCAGTAGTATGAAATGAGCAGTAAATATGTAAAATGTGAAAGTAAGGTTTGAAGTTACCTTGACCTCTCTGGGTGGCCGTGAGGGCGGTGATGTGTATATGTGTATAGGGAGTGTGAGGCTCAGAGAGCTTGTGTCAAAGAGCATAAGGTAGTATGAGAGAAGTGAAGAGAGTTCAGAAGCCCTATCAGAGTTGAGCTCCTCCCCTTCTGTTGAGTTACGTATCCTTTTATAGATTTGAAGGAATCATCTTTATCACTGCCATAGGAGTTGTACCTACAATTATTGGGATCTACAAAGTGCTGACACCTCTGGCAATTGTGGCCTTTCACATGTTTAAGTTGTCACTTTACAATTGGAATAGGAATTGAAATTATGGGAGCGGCCCCCACAACGTGCTAAAATGGTTAAAACTTTCGGTGGCATGTGGATGATATATACCATGTTGAGGAAAAGAGGAAATAGTTGGTGATGTGTTTTATGCTGTCTCTTGGTTTGGCCTTGTATGTGTAGCCTTATGTGCAAATAATATAAGGTCTTTTGGGTTCTGTTTTGGGCTTTCCAGAATAGTGTTAAACTCTCTAAGCTGGGCCTCAGTGTATGGGTTTCATTGGTATTTGGTATTTGGGTTCGAAAGAAAAGATGATTTTGCCCATGGCCCAATTTTGGCTCGTACAACATCTCAAAAAGCAATGGAGTAAAAAAAAAAAAAAAAATTCTGAGATCCGAGTTATTAAGTCCGTAGGGGTGTTTTAACACCTAGTGCCCTAAAACCAACTGGTTTGGGAGTCACTGGCCCAAATCTCGCTACATGGATCAAAGATGCTGCAAAAATATATATATCTGAAATCTGAGTAATTAAGTCCGTAGGGGTGTCTTAACACCTGGTGCCCTAAAGCCAACTGGTTTGGGAGCCACCGACCCAACACTCGTTACATAGATGGAAGATATTGTATATAATAAAAAAATAGAAAAAAAAATCAAAGAAAAAATCAGAAAAATCAGAAAAATTAATCCATTACTGCAAAAAGGTGTGAAATCTGATAGAACTTTAGGACAAAATTATTACTCTCTTATCAACTGCACTTATGACTGTTGTGGGCAAAAATAATTTGTTTAATATTTTGTTGGCTATGTATATGAAGAATGGTAAAAATAATCGGAGAATTTACTTATTTAGTAATTTAGAATAAAACAAAACAACTAGTAACTTGGAGTAGAAGTTTCACCTGATTAGTCACTAACATCTTTATTCTCTTTTCGCTTGTCTTTTTGCTTTTGTGTGCATTAGTTTTAATACTTTTTACTTTTGTAAAATGTTTGTGGGTATCACTGCTGTAAACCCTCACGAGACTACAACTCGTCCACTAGGGACACCTAGGGGTTTAAAGGCTTGTTGCATATGCTAAATGCAACCGTGATCCCTACGAAAGTGGCTTAGTTAATTTATTTATGTTATTTTACTCTATGTTTTGCTCGAGGACTAGCAAAATGTTAAGTTTGAGGGTGTGATGAGTGATATTTATATCACTATTTCCCACTCATTTAACCTAATATTTTGTATAGTTTCTTGAGTTTTGTGAACGTTTTGATGTGTTTTGTGTTATTTTGTAGATAAATAAAGTTTCAGGACATTCTGGAGATGATTTGGGCCAAAACAGTGAAAATTGGACAAAAATGACATTTCAGTAAATTGTCCGCGTCGCGACGCCAAGACCTTCCGCGTCGCGACGCCTAAAATACGCCGAACAGTGCTAACGTGCACCGGGTCCACAAATCAGAATCTGAGAAAAGTTTGACTTTGCTAAAATGCGCTGTGCCACGTATCGCAATCCTACGGTGCCGACAGTCTCTTTCCCACGTGTCGCCACGTCACCGCCACGTCACCGCCACGTCAGCATCAATCATTGAGTATCTAATCCTTATCTGACACGTGGCGGATATGAATCTCAGCGACCAATCAGAAGCCGCCACGTGTCACAATAATTGAAGCCCAACCATCTCGCCACGTGTCACCTTATCAGCTTATCCAGAATCTTCAAACAGATGAACCAGAGCTTGCCACGTCGACAAAATCTGGCGTAGCGACGCTGAGGGCCCTGGCGTCGCGACGCTGGAAGCCTACCGAGGCCTATAAATTGAGCTCGAGATTTCAGAATTCAGTGCACCACTCTCTCTCTTATATTCTATCTAAAGAGAGAGTTTCTCTCTCTACTTTCTTTTAATTTTTAGTTTTTTTAGTTTTGTAATTAATTTTAATTACGTTTTGTTAATATAATAATTTAATTTTTACTTTTTACTTTTTACAGTTTTTATTATTTACCATGAGGAGGTAACTCCCCCAGCTAGGGTGAAAGGTAATTCTTTTACTGTTACTATTTAGATTAATCTCCCTTAAAAATAATATATTCACTATTTAAAATATTGACTTAAAAAGGATACCGCCAGATTGGTCGGTTGGTAATTCATTTTAATTGGTTTAAACCTGACTAATAAAGGATACCGCCAGATTAGTCGGTTGGTAATTTAATTTTGGTTCCGCCTTTATGGCTGGTTGGACTTAATTTGACTTAATCAGTTTACCGCCTATATGGCTGGTTGGAAAAAGAATCACAAGTTTATATATTATTTTATGGGAGATATCTAAATTAGTAGTAGTAAAAGTAATTCCTTTTACCTTAGCATTTTATTTTATTGTAATTTACTTTTCAGTATTTACTTTACCGTATTTTTTATGTCTTTTATTTTCAAGTTTTTACTAGCCCTAGTTATGTGTTGTAACTAAATTAGTTATCTGAGGTTGTGATGAAATCCAATATCACCGTTTTATAAGGGTTAGATTATAGCTTGGGTAATATAAAGATTTATTTATTGAGTCTTAAACTTAATGCTTTTTTCATTAACTGGCCATTAATAAAATTGATCTGGTAAATCTAAAATGAACTAGACATAGGGATTTTAGGTTTCAGCCTTAGACTCAATAGCCCACGATCTTCCTTGAGGATATATAACCCTTTAATAGATTTCCTTACATGATATGAATATACCTGTCGGGCGGGGGTAGCCATAATTGGAACTTAAACTTAATGAATCCATATAATTTGGTTGACATAGACATATGGTTCAATTGGGTTAACTGGGTATTTGTGTCTGACCATCGACATAGGCTCACACATAATTTAGTGTTCCAGGTTAATAAATCAATATATTACCCAACTTTAAGATAACCACTTCATCTTTAAAATGATATTGGAAGAAATCACAACCCTAGATAGTTTTTAATATTGAATTTTCTTAAAACCTATTTTCGACAATTTTATTTACTTGCTTTTAAATTTAGAATCGTCATCATTTCAAATCAAACAATCAACCTGTTAGATATTAGTAATCATTTGACCTCATAAAATTAATAGTTTTGATATTAAGTCCTCGTGGGATCGATATTTTTATACTACTTGAACGATACGTGTGCTTGCGTTATACGTGTGTGTTTACGCCGGTCACTTATCTTCTTATCCGTAAAAATAAGATGTCTTATCTTCTGGAGCATATCCCGCCATATTCTCGGTCTTCATGAGGTCGGTCACAATGATCTTTGGAACTGAGAATGCTGCTGTCGATCTGATAATGCCCGGTCATCCGATCTTAAGTGGTCGGTTTACCGATCATAAAGTGATCGGCCCCTTACTGTTGGCTTTGTAACACTCATGTGGTCGGGTCGGCATAATGATCTCGATCAACAAGGGAGTTACCCTTTTTACCCCTGTCGTACTGCTTAAATATCATATATGACCTGAAAATACCATCAACCATAACCCAATAAAAAAATCTGTCACCCATAATATATATATATATTGAGCTTTATATATATATATATATATATATTAATAAAAATAAAACCTCAAAACGAACGAGGGCGAGAAACGAGAAGAACCCTAAGGCTCTGTTTGGTTGGGGGATTTTGGAGGGGAGTGGAGGGATTATTTTAAATAATGGTTGTTTGGTTCAATTTTTTGGAGGGGAGGGGAGGGGAGCAAAATCCCTCCTAAGCCAATTTTTGCTCCCCTCCAAAAGTGGGGGGTTTTTGAGGGGAGAGAAAGTGAGCAATTAAATATTAAATGCATTGACTAAATTATCCCTACTTATACATTAAAATCCAAATTATCTTAATTACAAATCTCTCTTATATTTGCTTCACCATTCAATTCTGTTTATTCTCTATCTTATATTTATTTTAATTTTATTTTTAATAACACGTATTATAGAGCTTTTAATTTTAATTTTATTATTTGTTTAATTCAAAGATAATATAAGCCTATATTGTTTTAAATTTATTTATAAAATGCTATAAGGATAAAATAGTAAATTAGTTTTAAAATCTCTCTCCTCTCTTCTTTAACCAAACATATATTTAATTAAAAACTCTCACATCCCCTCCCCTCCCCTCCTTTGAACATATATTCCATTAAAATCCCTCCCCTCCCCTCCCCTCCCCTCCCCTCCAAACAGACCCTGAATCGATCGAGTGATTTTGATTAATGATATTTACAGAGGGGAAATAGGAACGGAAAAATATGGGAAAGAAAGAGAAGAGAGTATCGTCGAAGGTTTGGTGTTATTACTGCGACAGAGAATTCGACGACGAGAAGATTTTGGTGCAGCATCAGAAAGCTAAGCACTTCAAGTGCCACGTCTGCCACAAGAAACTCTCCACCGCTGGCGGCATGTCCATTCACGTCCTTCAGGTTCACAAAGAGCCCGTCACCAAGTATTTATCTTTTCTTTCTTTCTTTTCTTGTTTTAATATTCTCTCTGTGTTTTTGTGATAGCTGTTTATTTTATTTATTTTAGATTGATACTGGGTTCATTTTCCATAGGATTTTTGTTTTTACATTTAATTAATATAGAGTGATATGTCAAGAAGCTGTTTTGCATTGGGATTTTGGAATATGATAGCTGTATTTTCATATTTCCTGAATTTTTAGGAATTATTATTTGATTAATTAAGCAGAAAGCAAGTTGATGCTTAATTTATCACGGAAATTGAGTTTTGATAGAAATAAAATTAACCCCTAGAAAAAAAATTGCATGCAAATCTGAGAACAAAGCGGGCATCAAAGAAACATTGGGTATATATTTTTCAAAAACGGTTAGAGTTAGTTCTCATAGGCTCAGGTCGAGTTTATTTATTGAAGTGAATTGGTTGTTTTAGAGTTATTGAATTATTTTTTACTTTTGATGATGAACACAGTGATGATATAGTTTCTTTTTGACATGTTATACTCAGTCTGTGTTCGCTGTTTGCATTATGATATAGTTGCATTATGCTCATTTCTTTGAAATTATAATTCTCGTGCCAGAGTACCCAATGCTAAACCTGGTCGCGAATCGACTGACATTGAAATTTATGGAATGCAAGGGATCCCCCCCAACGTCTTAGCTGCTCACTATGGAGAAGAAGGTGAGGGTTGTTTGTGCACTTTTTTGTTATTTTAATTAGTTTAATTAGTTTGATTAGAGAACTCATATTGCTTCTTTTTTTGTTCCCCTCTTTGAGGCCTTGTACAGTTGCTGAAATCTGAGATGTTACATTTTACAAATGAACTGTCATCTGTTAATTTTTGTTTGTACCCTGGCAATCAAAATAGATTCTTGGATTGTGATATAAAAATCGAATAATGCAATACTATATTGAATGCCTACCTTATTTGGAGTCAAGAGTTGGTTTAAATTTTTTTATATTTTTCAGAATTAGCTGAATTTTAGTGGTGTTCCGTGATCGTATAAGCATTTACTACGGAGAGATTGAGAATGTCCTATTTTAATTATTGTTTTCCTTCTGTATCTATTTGTTAAGCTTTTAGTTTTTATTCTTCTGTAATCATGTTAGGTGTTTCGTTATGCATCCTTTTATCTTTGCATCTTTGCATTGAGGGAACTGCAGTGATACCTTGATTGGTAAATATAGTTTTCTGAAAAACATGGTAGGTCTACCTATGTGCAAACTACATTTAGTTAATGCCTTTAGCTTTCCTTTATCACAAACTTGCCATGTAGGCTAGGAGTTGATTGAAATTCTCGTACTTTGAACTTTGAAGTAGGTAACCTGAATTTTGGGATAATAGTGTATTTTATGAGGATAGATTACCCATATAGTAGTGCCATTTAGTATGATTATAATCACTGAATAGTAACTCCTAAATACCTATTGACTGCAGCTTCTCCCTGAAGAATGTGTAATAGATTGTGCTGGTGTTTACTGTTGTATTTGTTCCCCAACACTGTCATTGAATATTTATTAGTAATTTATACTTTGTCGTAAGTAAGAAGTTAGCAAGCAGCAAATAAATAAAAAATGATCGACAATGGTTGACTGCAAGATTTCTTTGTGGTGTTTGGTTTTTCGTGTGAATAATTTGGGTTTGCTTTGCTAGAGTTTTGTTGCTCTCTCACTCTCATATGCGCATGAGACACCTTATTTTTTGGTGATGGAAATTGTTGATTTAATTGTATAATATAAAGGTGATGGAGAAATGCTTGTTCTAATGTTTTAAGTGTCTTTTTTGATTTTCTAATGGGTACTATTCTGTCATAAGAAAATTTGAAGATGGTGCACATGTGTTGTTACTTGTTATAGAGTTAAAACTTCACTTTTTAGCAAATGCTAATTTTCTTGCAGAAGAAGAAGTTCCATCTAAAATGGCCAAAGTGGATACTCCTTTCAATCAGCTAGTGGGTGGGGTGGTGCCAGGACAATTGGGAGTCAGCTATCCTCCTCAATCAACTTTAGGCGTAATGCAGCCAATGTATGTTCATTAAACTCTCTATTTCCTATGCCAGATGTTTTCAGATAATCTCAGATCATTACCATCCCTTTCTTTATAAATTCTTTTTTTTCCTCATTTTGTTAATCATTATCATATGATAACATTTATATGCCATTATGTTATATGTTTATTGAAGTTTTTTACTGATTGTTTTTGGGCTATAGTTATAGTTCTGCAGTTCCTGTGCCGCCTCCTGGTTGGCCAGTGGCTCCTCGTCCGCAGCCTTGGAATCCACAGCATTCTGCAGTTTCAATGCCTCTTCCTGCTCCAGTTGGTTATGCTCCACGCCCTTTGTTTCCTGTGCAAAATGTGAGGCCTCCTCTGGAATCGACTACATCTCTTGCACTCCAATCTTCACCAGTAATTCCACCTGGAATGCCCTCATCTACACCGCCTGTTACCATATCCCAACCCTTGTTTCCTGTGCTTAATAACAGTATGCCTACTCACAGTTCCCCATTTACAGCTCCTATTCCGTCAACAAGTATTCCTCCACCAAGCTCTTTGGCAGAAATTAAAGGTTCAGTTGATGCCCATTCAAGTGCAATAACCAACAACTACCATGTCCCAAGCATGCAAGGTTTGATTATTCTTTCAATAATACGGAAAAGTGAAAAAAATTCACCCCACTATGTTATGTTTGATTGAGAAGGGTGTCTCATTTTTGAAAATTTCATTTTCATATGATTAGATGGATATTTAATTTTATAATCATAGTGGTAGTGGTTAGACAAGATGGCTTATAATGTATAGTTGGTAGTTCTCGCTCTCTCGTGACCTCTCTGACTCCCTCGTCTCGCTCGTGCATATATGCTTAATTCACGTCAAGTGCATGTTTAAACTTCCTCTTGTTATGGTTACAAGGAATAGGGCATGTATCAGCTGTCATTTGAGAGTTATAGCTTAATAGTAGTGTACGCCTAATTACTTTGCTCTTTAGCTTCATTGGTACTAAATTGTTGTTGTACAATTGCTCATTGAATATCAACAAGTTTGATTAATGTCATCCTGGAAATTCAGTTGTTTCCGAAAAGGTGAACTTTTATTTTCCATCCCAAAAACATGGTAAATTAAGTTGACTGCTCTGATTGTTGTAAAGTTTCTCATATTTGCAGGTGGGACATTAACCAATTCACATTCTTATGCTTCTGGTCCAAATACTGGTGGACCTTCAATCGGACCACCCCCTGTAATTGCAAATAAAGCTCCTGCAACCCAGCCAGCTGTTAATGAGGTCTATTTAGTTTGGGTGGATGAAGCACTGTCCATGGTTAGTAATTTTATTTTTGTTTATTTATTTATTTTGGATAACCATGATTAGTACTCTTAAATGCAATGTAAAGTTTGTTTTCTCTAATATTATTGCAGACTTGTTAATCATGGTTATGATTTGAAATATATGCAGGAGGAGAGAAGAATGTCCTCGGCGAAGTATCAGGTGCATGATGAAACAAGCCAGGTAAGTTATAACTACCTCTTTAATATATGGAGTTGGTTTATATTTGCTAACCAGACGGATAGGCCTTATGTCTCGTGTTTCAGATAAGTTGTTTACGCTTTGTTACCTATTTAGAGGTATTTTTTACACGAGTTCCCTTTTTTTTTTTTTTTTTTCCCTGTTTTCATCTTCACAACATTGGGGGGGGGGGGGGTGGAGAGGAATTTGTTGAACAAAATGCTAGCATTTCATCAACTATCTTTTTGCTTCAACTATGGCAATGTTGTTTAATTTAAACTGCTATTCTCCGGTTTGCACGCACTGCCTCCAACTGTTGTGGGCGTCAAAAATCAAGTAGGTATTTGCATTATTTTTGCTGGTACCTAGTACACACTTGCGCTGCTGAAACAAGTAGAGGATTCTTCAAACTAATATTGTTCACAGTTAAAAGAACGAAGTGTATGTATGTTGTTATTCATTCACACTATGCTTGATTACCAAGTGCCATACCCCACTAATATTTCATTGGTGGCATTTACAATTTATATTAATGATCGAACAGTGAATTCAGACTTGGCCCAGGTCAGCATTTTTTTTTGCATCTCTTGTATAGGACCAAGCTTTTAACATATGTGGTTTCTCCAAATAATAGTAGCTCTCAGTTCTCCTCTTATAGTTTTGTTTGTGATTCTGTTTCAGATGAGCTCAATTGATGCAGCCATAGACAGAAGGATATCAGAAAGCAGGCTAGCTGGACGTATGGCATTTTAGACAGATTGGACATCACACCTTGAACCTGTTGTTGGTCATCGTGGAATGGAAACGGGAAAGAGGCGCCTCGGTCAGTTTTAATAACTAAGCATTTCCTTAGGGTATTAGACATGAACTACTTATCTTTGGTGTTGTATTATTTGCAAGAAAGTGAGGTAGAAGCAGCCGAAGCAGTGAAATGTGATTATTTTTTGACATTTTCATTTTTTATTTAAATTTATTCGTTTCTGGAAACATTGTAAACATGTAGGAATATGATTTTGGTTCTCTTTACACATTGATCTTCTTGGATTTTTTTTAATTAAATTTATATCATTTCAGTTTCTTGTTTCTCCATTTAAAATAAATCTTTTATTAGGAGATTAAAATGGATAATGATGCATTATTATGAATCTTATTGCACAATGTTTAGAAGTATAACACAAGTTATCGTGAAACAAGCATTTCAAACAAGAATTCGGCATTGAGAACTGATATTGGGACAAACAGGGACAGCAAAATGACATCGTAAATCCAATGAAACCATTGTGTGAGAGAGTAGGTCCGGATGTGCGGATATTTTAAAATATCCGGATCTATAATAAAATAATATTATTTTATGAGTCATTTACATAAAGCAACGTTGCTTTATTATAAAATACCCATATGATTCGGACATGAGCAGGACTCTATATATATATATATATATATATATATTATATATATATATATATATATATATATACCAGTAGGATTCCTAAACTCTTGACCGTTTTATGTTTATTGTACGCTCCTTGCTTCAGTGCCGTTGGATGCAACTTTTGTAATCCAATGGTTGGCGTTCTCCAAGTTGGAAAAGCGGGCATTCGGAAATGTGAAATCAGATGTCAATTCTCTGCAAGTTTCTCTCACTCTACTAACTCACGTTTCTAAAGAGGGCTTGTGTTAGCAAAAGCCCTTCTAAAGAAAATAGAATTATGGTAATGAGTGCCTTCATTTATCAACAATTTATTTTAGAAAAATTATAACATCATTTTTATGAAAAATAAAAAAATTATTAAAATATTAATGATTTTTTTCCTTTTTCCCATCAAAATTTTCCTAAAATATATTCTTAATGAGTATTTTTAGGACACTTGTTAACATTTCCCTTAAATTAATAGGACACGCTCCACCTTTTTAACTCAGTCTTCTTCTAAATTGAAGAACTATATATATATATTGAAATCGTTGAAAATCCCGCCGTTAAATCACATCTTTCTGACTTAAGCAGAACATGTAAAATTCATAGTTATAAGAAACACACTGCTTGTATTCGAACCCTAAACCTAAGGATGAGATGATGAATCCTACACCAAGTCCCGTCACATGCTCTTATTTAGGTAGACATTTCAATATTGGGTGTTTTGTTTGTTTCACTATTCATTATTATTAACAAAGAATTTATGACATTTATCTTCTTTGTTTCCATTTCAGTTTAAACCATTTATTTTTTCGGAATAAAGATTTCTCTGTGTTACATGATTTCTGTGGTATTTGTAAAGGATATGATTGTCGTGCACATAGTTATTTAATTAAATCTCATCAAGTATGTGTACACGACAATCATATCCTTTATTGGTGCCCCTTGTGAGTTTTTCTTTTTCTCTATAATCATTAATTTAATTTAATTTCTGGAAAAACTAATACTTACTAATTTTAATTAAAAAGAATATCAATTTAGAATAACAAAACCATCTACGAAAATGGTAAGTAAGTAATTAAGAAATAATACTGATTATAAAAATTAGTGAATTAAAACACAAGAACAATGTATTAAACTTCATTACACGTGAATTTTGATTATTAACATCATATTATTGAATTTTGACTTGTACAAAATTTGATACAAAATGGTATTTCTGTCGTTAGGGTTCACTTCAGAGACTTAATTCTATACAAATGGACAAACTATGTTCTTTCTTGATAAATTATAAAACAACAAGGGGTCTAATGTTATTATACCGATTTTTTTTTTCGACAAACAAACTTACAAACGAGCCCTTGACATGACAGAAGTTAAAACCCTTAAAACCCCGAAGCCACCGTTCAAATACTACCATAATTTTTTGTCGAACCCAGAAGCAGCAGCTGTTCTTTCTTTTACAGTGGTATAGAATCTTTGAAATGAAAGCTTTGAAAGCATTAAGAAGTCTCACAACCCTCACACAAAAACCCAAGAAGCCCAATTTAAACCCTGTATTTGTTCATCGATTATACTCGGCGCATCCTCAACAAACAGACAATGAAATCGATAACGACAGTGATTCAGTTTTTGACAGTTCCCATTTCAGAATTCCGACGATTGATGATTCCCAGAACAATAACGCGGCCAAAAAGCAAGAGCCCACTTGGGATGAGAAATACAGAGAGAGGGCTGATAGGCAAGTCTTTGGGGAAGAAACCCAGAAAGGGAAGTTGAGGATTTCTCAGGAGGATGAAGAGGAGAGGAAGCATAGAGCTCTTGCAAAAGCTCTTCTTCAGGCTGCTTTGGAGAGACAAGAGGAAGAGGGGGAAGAGGTGAAAGAAGAGGACCAGAAGTCGCTTGCTGTTGGGATTATTGGCGCGCCTAATGCTGGAAAGTCGGCGATCACTAATTACATGGTCTCTCTCTCTCTCTCTTTTTAAAAAATAAAAAAAAAAAATGTTCTGCTGTTTTGTATTTGTGGGTTTAAGAAAGTTTGAGTTATTGTGTTGGATTTCGAATAATTGTTTGTTGGGAATTTTTAATTTTCATTATAGTTTGAGCCCCTTATGTAGGAATTTTTCTAATTTTTATGGCTTCGAATTTCAATTATAGTAGAAGTGGGTTTTTGTCCTGTGGTTATGGTTGGAGTAGTTTTATTAGATTTTTAGTTTGGACTAGTAAGGGAAGTGTTCAATTGGTAGTTTCATGAAAAAGGATGAGATTTTGGAAAGGTCAAATGATTGCTGGAGATGGACTTTTATGTCAGTACTGATGAATAATGATGTGAACTGGATTACATTTTTACTCGGCTGGCATAAGTAATTGATGATGGCAAGAGGGGGGGAGGTTGTGAGTTCTGACATAAAGGATTATCAGGTTGTGAGTTCTGACATAAAAGGATCGAGAGAGAGAGAAACTTATGAGTTATGTCCGGGTAATTTCTGACTACTGATTACTTTTTGAAAATCCTCTGTTAAGTTATTTAAAAGCAAAAGGCACAAGGATTAAATAGAATAATATTGGCTACCCAAGGAATGTAGATGTAGCACCTTATGTAGGGGTACTAGTTGTTACAAGGCAGAGGCTTTATGGATCATAGAGAATAATCAGTTTTGTCCAATTTTTTTTGTTTCTGCTTGTGAGACAACTACAACTCTTAGCTTTGAGGTGGCATTGTGATTCTGATTTCAAAAAATTAGCTTATTTGGGACTAGTTTGATCATTCCCCCATTTTTCCTCGTTTACATCTGGAAATTCAGTGTCAAGAGGAGCTTATATAAATGTTAATAGCATATGCTAATTCTTTTTCATCAAAGAGATTATCATGCCATTTATTTCTTTATTCCTCTAAGTGTTTATGACAGCATAAAGGACTTGTATTTTTGTATTTACTGAAATTTGATAACTTAAATATTTAGGTTTGTGAAAATGAATTTCTTTTTCTGTACATGATTTTTTGGAACTGGTTATTTCTGCAACAGACTAGATATATATTTTTTTTCTTTACGAAGTACAAACTGTCACACTTTACTGGAGGAAATGTGACATGGATAAATGGCTTGTCATGTCTAGTTTGTCAAGTTCTATATTGAAAAGTGGTTCAAGAAAACACATCCAAAGTTATGACAATTATATGGCCGGCTTAGGGATGCTCACTGTCATAGTTTAAGCATATATGTTTAATATTCTTTACAAGAACTAGCGATAATATGGTTTTTATGGAACCTTTCATGATACTGCCAATACATTATATGTTTATTTTAATTGTTATAGGTTGGGACAAAGGTTGCTGCTGTTTCACGAAAGACGAATACAACCACACATGAAGTGTTAGGAGTGATGACAAAGGGGGACACTCAAATTGTATGTTTGTTATTTTGATTAGCACTACTTAGTTCGAAGTTCTAACTATTTCTTCTGTTTCATTAGTTTTATCCGACAATTCATAACTCTATCTCTTTTTGAAGATTAAAATAATATATAATATACAGAAGCACAACTATGTGATGGGGTATTGATTTATATTAGGTGCCACCTTACTAAATGCGTCGCTGTTATGGTAAATCAAAGCAGTTTTTTTCTTGTTTAAATTTTTAGTTTACGATAGTAATTTCACAAGTATCTTCACATGTAAATGATGTAAACTTTTTCTTATTATTTTATTTTTGCAATAGTGCTGACTGGAAACTTGATTATCTTAATTGCATATATTTATTTCAGTGCATCTTTGATACCCCTGGACTTATGTTGAACAAAAGTGGGTGCCCTCACAAAGATGTCAAGGTTCGCGTGGAAAGTGCATGGAGTGTAGTTAATCTATTTGAGGTGCTCATGGTTGTTTTTGACGTTCATAGACATCTTAACAGGTTCGTGATCTGTTCATGTATTTTATTTAGATTCAAGTTTCCAAGTCAATTTTCTTAATGACACACATAGCAAGCCATTTTATGAATCGTTCTTGTACTTTTTCCATGACGCAGTTGAGGGTTTTAGTTACTTGTTAAAGGATATGGAACTTGAGCTACAGGCCTTTGCAAATCCAGCTTTCATCTTTAATTTAGCCTTGACCATTTGGATTTTCCCCTATAATTTATTTTGCAAATCCAGCTTTGTATTGGCAGAGAATTAATGTATTTCCCCTGTATTGTCTTTATCATTTTATTCTTTCAAGAGAGGTTGCTCTCATTTAGATTTGTTCCCTGTTACCACACTATATTCTGTTTGACAAATTGACATTAAACTCTCAACGGTCAACTTCACTCAGGGCTATGTCATTCCATTCTAAAAAGGGAGGTTGCTTTTTTGTTTTAATATATATATATATATATATGCAATCATACCAAATCAAGTTTAATAACTTGACAAACACTCATTCTGCTGATCTGCTCAACGCAACTCAGGGTGATACTCCAGTGGCAATACAATCTTACTCTTATTTCATGAAACAAAGTGAGAGATGAAATCATTATTATTTTGACTGTTTAGCCTGGCTCATTTTCCTACTGGCATTACTTGGAGAAACTTTTTGTGTGATTAGCCCCGTGCTCCAATCTTCAATCTTGTTATATATATATATATATATATATATATATATATTTATGCAATCATACCAAATCAAGTTTAATAACTTGACAAACACTCATTCTGCTGATCTGCTCAACTCAACTCAGGGCGATACTTCGGTGGCAATACAATCTTACTCTTATTTCATGAAACAAAGTGAGATGAAATAATTATTTTTTTGACTGTTTAGCCTGGCCCATTTTCCTACTGGCATTACTTGGAGAAACTTTTTGTGTGATTAGCCCCGTGCTCGAATCTTCAATCTTGTGGAACCTGCAACTCATAATTGAATATTGTCAATGTGCCTTCCTAGAGTTTCTTTTGATGTGGAAGTAATTTGGCTAAAAAATGTTTAAAGATCAATGTTTCCCCATCACTCCCTCTCCTGGACCTTTTTTTCTCCCTTCAGGTAATAGTCTTTCAATCTATGTCCTCCCTATCTTGAGGAAATTCCAGTCTTGTATGTTTCTCGTTTTTAATTTTCTTTATCTTTGAATTGTCCCATTCTTTCTTTTAATCAATCACACTGTAAGATAGGAAAATAGAGAAGCTTCCTTTTATTTTGTTTCAAGAGTTGCACTTGCATAAATCAACATAATTGATATCGCTATTCCCAGACACTAGCTAGATGAACAAGTGTATGTATCATGATCTATGCTGTTAGTGAATATGTATGACCATCCATGTCTCGTGGCTGCTGTCTGCAAGTGATCAGCATAGACGTACTGTCAATGTCAGTATTTTTTATTTCGATGAAAATAAACAAAACTAAGTGTAACTATTAATCCATCGCATACTTCAGTTGCAAGATTCTATGGTATCACTTGTTCATTTAATCAAATGTCTAGTTGGGTATAGATGTTGCCTGCTTAAATTCCTGAGGGACACTTCTTCTGGGGCGTGAGTGAGCTGTCTCTTTCCTCCTGTACAGTTGCTGCAATTTTTTTAATCAAATGCCTGAACTGCACTTTCATATGTTTGAACAATCTCCTTGTTATCTGGTAACTTTCTGTGTTCGAAAACGCGCCGCCTAGGCGCGCCTAGGCGGCGCGTAAACGCTCGTCGCGGCCCAGCCGCGGCGATTTTGGTCTAATCGGTCGTATTAGTCGCGCATTGCGTTCGGCGGTGGCAAATCGGCGCCTAGGCGCCGATTTGGCCTGAAATCGGCCGCGCAGGCGCCGAGCCTTTCTTTTTTCCTTCTGCCTCTCTTCTTCGTCTTCTGCTTCTGCTTCTGCGTTCTGTGTTCTGCGTTCTGTGTTCTGTGCTTAAGGCTTCAGCTCTTCATTTCGTTTTTGATTCTTCATTTGGTAAGTCTCTTCATTTCGGCTTTGTCTTCATTTCTGTTTCTTTGTATTCTTTTTCTTTACTGTTTCTTTGTGTTTTTTTCTTTGTATTTTTTTCATTTATGTTTGTTTGTATTATTTTTCTTTGTAATCTTTTTCATTTCACATTTCAGTAGTTCGGCAGTTTGGCTTTGTATTTTTTTATTGTTTGTATTCTTCAAATCATTTTTGTTCTTCAATTTTTTTTTTGGTGATAAATTTCGGTTTCTGTTTTTATTTTTTTGTTCTTCATTTCACATTTCGGTTTCTTTCTCTTCATTTTTGTTCTTCAACTTCGTCTTCTGTTTGTATTTTTTTTTCGGCTTTGTCTTCATTTCTGTTTCTTTGTATTCTTTTTCTTTACTGTTTCTTTGTGTTTTTTTCTTTGTATTTTTTTCATTTATGTTTGTTTGTATTATTTTTCTTTGTAATCTTTTTCATTTCACATTTCAGTAGTTCGGCAGTTTGGCTTTGTATTTTTTTATTGTTTGTATTCTTCAAATCATTTTTGTTCTTCAATTTTTTTTTTGGTGATAAATTTCGGTTTCTGTTTTTATTTTTTTGTTCTTCATTTCACATTTCAGTAGTTCGGCAGTTTGGCTTTGTATTTTTTTATTGTTTGTATTCTTCAAATCATTTTTGTTCTTCAACTTCGTCTTCTGTTTGTATTTTTTTTTCGGCTTTGTCTTCAATTCGGCAGTTCTGTTGTTTTCATGTTTTGACATTATTGATTTGAAAAAAATTAATCATATTCGTTTTTGTTATGTTGTTTTGAAAAAAAATTAAAATTAATCAATAATCATATACACTAATCATATTCTTTATAGTTTTTACAGACACTAATTCTGTGTTGTTTTTGGTTTTGGATTTGGTGCTGAACCAGTTGAGTAGCTTCTTGAAAGAAAATGTATGGACCGAATTAGCAATTAATAATCAAATTTGAAATTTGTGATTCATTCTTAATAGGGTTAATGGCTTCTTCTTCCGTGGCTTCTAATTCAGAGTGTAGTCCCGTTCTTAAACGAAATTCAAATGATGTTGGATGGGAGTACGGGGCTTTAGTGGATCCGAATAACTTGGATAAAGTGAAATGTAAGTTGTGTTCAAAAATTTTTTCCGGAGGAGTTTATAGAATGAAAGAACATATTGGGCATATATCGGGGAATGTTGCAAAGTGTCCAAAGTCCAGTAAAGAAGATCAAGAGAAGTGTAGACAAGCCATTTTGGAGGCAAGGAATAAAAAGAAAAGAAAAGACAGACATGTTAGTGAGATAAGACAAGGAGTTAATATTGGGGGCGATGAAGAAGAAGAAGAAATTCGTGAAATAGAAGAAGGGTTAGATTCAAGACCCCCACGACATCGCGGCCCTTTAGCTAGGTGGACAGTGGCAACCCCTCCTGATTCTTCAACTAGTGATGGTAAAACAATGAGGCAACAAAATATTAATGAAGCATTATTTAAAGAGAAGACACATAATGTGAAGCGATTTGTTGCAAAGTGGGTGTATGAATCCGGTATTCCTTTCAATGCTATTGACAATGACAGTTGGATAGCGATGATGGAAGCAGTTGGTCAATTTGGACCGGGTTTTAGAGGTCCTAGTCAATATGAGTTGAGGGAGCCATTGTTGAAAGAGGAAGTTGCAAGTGTTAAAGATTTCTTGAAACATCATGAGAAGGAGTGGATGGAGAACGAGTGTTCTATCATGACAGATGCTTGGAGTGATAGGAAAAGGAGAAGCATAATGAATTTGTGTGTTAATTGCACAATAGGCACCACATTTCTTTCTTCCAAGGAAAGTTCTGATGTGGCGCACACTGCGGAGCACATTTATGAGTATGTGATGATGGGCATTGAACAAGTGGGGGCGGAAAATGTGGTTCAAGTTGTAACAGACAATGCCTCGAACAATATGGCGGCGGCAAAGTTGTTGAAGGCGAAGATGCCAAATATTTTTTGGAGTTCATGTGCTACTCACACCATCAACCTAATGCTTGAAAGTATTGGGAAATTGCCGAGATACAAGAAAACCATTGATAGTGCTAAGGCTTTCACCATTTTCGTGTATGCCCATCACAAGACTTTGTCCATGATGAGATCGTTTACAAAACAGAGAGACATAGTCAGACCGGGAGTAACTAGGTTTGCTTCAGCTTTCTTATCCTTACAAAGTTTAATCGAGAAAAAAGAAAGTTTGCGAACCATGTTTGCTAGCGCGGAATGGGATGAGTGTATATGGTCGAAGCAAGCTAAAGGGAAAGCTGCATTTGCCACGGTGATGAGTATCTCTTTTTGGAATGGGGTGACCCAATGTTTGAAGGTGTTTGCACCTTTGGTGAGAGTGCTTAGATTAGTTGATGGGGATAGAAAGCCATCCATGGGGTTTGTTTATGGAGAGCTAAAGATTGCAAAAGAAGAGATCAATGATGCATTGAACAATATTGAGAGTAATTATCGGCCAATCTTGGAGATTATTGATAGTAAAATTGAAGGGCGGCTTGATACTCCATTACATTGTGTTGCTTATCTTTTAAATCATTACTACTACTATAAGGATTCAAGTATCGAGTACGATGTGAAAGTAATGGATGCGGTATTTACGGTTGTGGAGGCTTTCTTCCCCAATGACATTGACATGCAGAGTACTGTGATAAATGAGGAGTTGACTTCGTACAAGGAAAAAGACGAAGCTTTTGGTAAAGAAGTGGGGGTCAAAGCATGTCGGGTATCGATTGATGTTTTTAATCCAGGTAAAAACAAAGTATTGATTTGAATTATTTTGCAAAATATATAAAAAACTTATATTTCATTCAAAATATATATGTTCATTTGTAGTTGCATGGTGGCGTACATATGGGCATTATACACCGAACTTGCTAAAAATGGCAAAAAGAATACTGTCATTAACCACTAGTTTATCCGGGTTTGAACGAAATTGGAGCACTTTTGAGTGGGTAAATATTTAACATTAGCTAAATTTTTTATTATTTTATATCCAAATTATTAATATTAATTGATTTATTTAAATTATTTATGTAGATTCACACGAAGAAAAGGAATAGACTAGATGTGAATCGATTAAACAATCTTATCTATGTTTCCTTTAATGCCAAGTTGAAGAACAAGAGCAAAAGGAAGAAAAATTTGAAAGTGGATGTATTAGAAGCCAAAGATGCTACTAACGCACAAGGATGGATTGTTGAGGGTGGTGACTCTGGTGATGATGAAGAAGTAGAGCCCGGTTCAGGACTTACTTGGAGGATGGTTGGAGAAGCATCTGGAGCTGATGACATATTATAACCTCGAAAAAGTGCTAGAAATGTTGAATATAGAGAACTTGATGAAGATGATTTTGATTCTGATGAAGAACCTCAGGATGATGAGATTGAATTAGATGAAGAATTAGATATTTAGACATTTAGTGTAGTTTAGTTTAACTTTGTTAAAGGATGATGAATATGAACTTAATTAAATGATATTTTATAACATTATGTGGTTGATTGAATTTGATTAATGGTTTTATGTTTATTATATTTTGATTGATTTTATATGATTTTGATTATATATGAATTATGATGTTGGAAAATATTATATTTTTAACTGTGTGCCGACTAATTGTCTAGGCCCCGCCTAGGCGCGCTAGGCGCTGGGTCGCCGCCCGACTAGCGCCTAGCGCGTTTTAGAACACTGGTAACTTTTACTGACATTTTGAAATGTGTGCGCTGAAGGACAACACATAAATTTTTTATTACTTAATTTCCTGTTTCAGGAACGCCTTTTTTCTTCTTGCTTTAATAGTTGTGTAATTTTTATGCTCTTCTTCTATTCTCGTCACTTATAACATGATCCTTTTCATTTCATCTGGGTAGTCCTGATTCAAGGGTTATAAGTTTGATTGAGCGTATGGGCAAACAAGCTCCCCCTAACCAGAAGCGAGTTTTATGTATGAATAAAGTTGATTTAGTTACAAAGAAAAAAGACTTACTAAAAGCGGCTGAGCAATTTAAAGATCTTCCTGGGTATGAAAGGTAGGGTTTGTCATTAATAATAAAAGGTTAGCAAGGATGCGTAAATAGCTTATTTTTCTTAATTTGTTTCATTTGTTTTGCAGGATTTTTATGACATCTGGAGTGAAGGGTGCTGGACTAAAAGATCTTACTCAGTATTTGGTGGAGCAGGCATGTTTCCATTATTGTGCAATTTTTCAATGTGGTGTTTATCTTAATGTAGTTTCTTTTAAATGTTTTCTTGGTTTTCTCTAGTTTCTAACGTTGAACTAACATATCTTGCATTTTATAGTCACCTTATGTCTGTTAAGAGGTTTTGATATATGTTTCTGTTGGGAATATGTAGTTTCTGTCGGGAATATGTATTTTCCAGTTTAAATGACTTCTGGTCTTCATTTTTCTGTCTTATGTCTTTGGGATACAGATTAATTCTTCATATGTGGAGAAACATCCTTTTCAAATTTGAATTCATTAATGTGAATTTTGATGAAATGCTGACTTGCCCATTCTTATCCAAATCTAGGAGTTAACCAAACATCTTTTGTCAAGCCTCAAGGAAGTTGTTTCTTAAAATATCAAATGGATGTATATCTCTACTTGTCTGTCAAAACATCCTTTTCAAATTTGAATTCATTAATGTGAATTTTGATTAAATGCTGACTTCCCCATTCTTATCCAAATCAAGGAGTTAACCAAACATCTTTTGTCAAGCCTCGAGGAAGTTGTTTCTGAAAAAATCAAATGGATGTATATCTCCACTTCTCTGTCAATTTACCTAAAACTTTTGTATAAATATAGAAATGAAAGTAGCTAGTTTCTGTGGTTACGCCTATTCTTTGTGGAAAGTGAACAAAACACGTTGAACTCTTTTGTCAGCATGGACATACTTGCAACACGTGCCATTTGACCAATAGAGTCTTGAGAACTGTGTTTTCACTATTGATATCCTATCTAATACTATTTACTCTTCTAAATCATGATCTTGAGTCTGGCTCTTCGATGGCTTTTTATGCTTAGGCAGTTCAAAGACCTTGGTCTGAAGATCCATTAACTATGAGTGAAGAAGTTATGAAGAACATTTCTTTGGAAGTTGTCCGGGAGAGGTTATTGGACCATGTACATCAGGTAAAGTTTTTTTTTTAGGTATAAGGTTGTGGTATTCCTATCTAATAATATTCTTTTGAAAGAGGGGGAAGGCCCGGACATGGATGCCTCTATACTCATTGAATGAGAAGTTTGTTCCTTACAGGAAATACCTTATGGTATTGAACATCGGTTGATAGACTGGAAGGATTTACGAGATGGCTCTCTTAGGATTGAACAACACTTGATTACCAACAAACTAAGCCAGCGAAAGATTCTCGTGGGAAAGAATGGCTCTAAAATAGGGTAATTTTCTCAATCTTTTGGATTACTTGCTATTTGCGGTAACCATTGCTTTAATTTTTTTAGCAACAGAGTGCCTATTTATATTTGTGAATATAATACTATTACGGAATTGAATTATCTGTCATGAGTCCTCATTTTTGCAATTGTTGGGAGTATTCTGGCATTAATATATTGAAATGTGTGATTCGGTTGAATCTTCTGAATGCAACTAACAATAGTGTAATGGTATTTTAATCATTGTTCTACATAACACCCTAATATAAAAATTAGACCATTAGTTCTACATAACATATCTATTTTATTTTATTTTATTTTTTTCATGATTACTCAAGGATATTTTTTTCCCCTTGAACAGGAGAATAGGCATTGAAGCCAATGAAGAGCTAAGGTCCATCTTTAAGAGGGAAGTGCATCTAATCCTCCAGGTTAGACTAAAGACATAAGTGATGTGCTCAACAAATGAATTAATTGTCGAGAATTGCTCCTCGGACTGTACCATCTGAATGCGTATATTTGAAGAAGGCCTATCCGATACTTCTAGGGTAAACGTGTGGTTTCTTTCCCTTACAAAGGCTATTTAGAGTTGAGCTTTAATTGGCTTTCATACAGGAGTTTAAAATGGATACCTAGGTGGAGTAACACAATGCCCCAAAGTCTCCTCCATATTTTCAGGAAAAATATCCAATATATTTTCTTGTATTATATTTATCTCTCAACTTCTTTTAAAGATAGATTGCCAACTAACTGTTTTGATCTCGAATTCATTATGGAATTTTTAAGTTATGGATTTATATACCTTCGTACTTTGACTACCTTATGTCATTCATTGTTTATCAAATAATTTAAGGGCTAACAGCTACTGCTTTGTTTCTCCTTTATGTATGTGCGCCCATGAAAAAATGGAAGAGGAGAAAGGATCTGAATTTTACTCCAACGAGACGAGATAATATGCTTTGTTTCTCCTTTATGTATGTACTTATCCTAAAAAGGATCTGAACTAGCCAATTGTCTCGTCCGGCTAAAATCTCGTCTCATCATCCCGTCTTGCTTATGATCTTGTCTCGTTCGAATAAAATAATGTCCTGTCTTATTTTTAAATCGGAACATAAAAAAGTGTTTCAGGTTCCGTCCCATTTGAGATCCTTTAAAAATTATCATCCTAATAATTTTTATAATAACTATTATTATTATTATTATTATTATTATTATTATTATTATTATTATTATTATTATTATTATTATTATTTATAAATACCAATAATTTGTTCAATTGTTATTTTTATTGATTTCATAATAATAATGGTTAGGATTACATTAGAGGCAAATTTGGGGAAAAAAAAGGAGGGAATCAGGAGGTAATGAGGCAAGTGGTATACAGTGAAAACAGTAGGGTTTCTCCCATTCTTCTCTTCAATCATCCTCTCACAGTCTCACTTTAGTTATTGATATTAGGATACTCAGTATAACTAAATTAAATTCTGGTTATTAAAATAAATTATAATTGTTGGGCAAGATTTGTCATCTACCACTATTAACATGCATTATTCAATCAAAATCATCAAATAGAACCATGTAAAATTATAAATTGAATACAAACATAAATGTAAGAAAAACCTGGAAAATATAATATAGAAGAAGAACTTGAACCAAATCGATAAAATCTATCCTTAAGAATTTATTAGTCTCATCTCGGTACACTACAGATCTTTTGTAGCTAATGTTCTCCCATGATACTTGGTTACTTCTTGTAAAATGGACACTCATTTCTTCAAGAACTTGAACTAGGAATATAGTGGGAACTCTATCACTTGGAAAACTTTAGACTCTCTAACAATGAATGAAACTTGGAATGAATGAATGCAAATGAAGAACCCAATGACCTTTATTATAGACATGGGGGGTTACATTTGTAAAGGTACCTCTATGCCAAAATATATGTTTCTTTAGGTGTCATGACCCTCCAAGGAAACCTTTCAATTCTAAGGGTTATGTCATTTCCCATTAAGGAACATATCATTTCCTTTAAACACAAGGGTTAAGTCTTTTCTCATTAATGATTATATTCTTTCATTTCATATATATATATATATATAATTTTCTAAATATCAATGCAGACACTTAAGAGAGTTTCATTGAAATAAAATTGCATCGGAATAGGTAGCTTTCGCCTTGAACCTTTCCTAGTAAATGACTATCAAATTTACTTAGAAAATCAGTGACCAATAGTCCTGAATTGTTCCGTTGTTGATGTAAACCAAGACAATAGCCATCATACAGCTTCACTTCGACCATTTCCCGTTCTACGGTTGTGTTCAATTCGGTCATGGACATCGATCCCGACTTCATCAAGTACTTTAAGGAATCCAACCTTTAAATTCTCATGAAAGCGACCTCACTTCTTACTTGAAATATGTGATCTACTATGAAATGTGATATATCTTTTACCCCATATTAGGACTCTTATCCTAATAGAGTGATCACTAAAAGCCTTAGCTTATCATACTCTTGACATACAACACTCTGCGTCATTATAGGAATGAGAAAAAGTATAGAACTCTACAGTGCTTGTTTTAAATTGCTTTAAGTTTTAATTGTCCATTTTAAACTAGATCTTGGGATCTCCAGTCAACTAGGTTGGGTTTCCACAATGATAATTCTTAATTTATAGGTTTCAAGCCCATTCCCCTCGATGACTTCTCAACTTGCTCTCTGGGTAAACTTTTAGTAAGTGGATTCGCTAGGTTTTCATTCGACTTAACATAATCTATTGAAATTATGTCTCTTAAGAGCAGTTGTCTTATGATATTGTGTCTTCGACGTATGTGTCGAGACTCATCATTATACGTTATATTTTGTTCTCTCATAATAGCCGATTAACTATCACAATATATGTTTTATAGTTGGCACCGATTTTGGTCAATTTGGAATATCCTATAAGAAATTTCGAAGTCACTCTACTTCTGCTATTGCTTTGTCTAATGCTATGAACTCATACTCCATAATAGACCGAACAATATATGTTTTCCTTAAGGATTTCCATGACATAGCTGCACCTCCAAGTGTGAAAACAAATCCACTTGTGAATTTTCAATCCACTATATCAGATAGCCAGATGGTATCGCTGTATCCCTGATATCTCGTATAATGCATACCATATTTTGAATTTTATCTTATATACCTCAAAATTCTTAATATGGCTTTCCAGTGGTTATGTCCTAGGATTACTCGTATATCTACTAAGCCTGTTTACGGCTTGTGCAATATTTGGTCGTGTGTAATTCGTAAGATACATCAAATTTCCGATGATTCCTGAATACTCAATTGCGATATTCTCGAACTATTATTCTTTGCTAGATGAAAATGTAGGTCCACTGGAGTTTTAGCCACGTTTAGATCTCCTTTACTATATTTCTCAAGTATTTTCCCAACATAATGAGCTTGTGATGTTTTAGAAATTTTAATTTCTATAATCATATCAGCTACTCCTAAATGTCAAATTTACTGGTCAAAGTTTTATTGGTAGACCGAATCATCTCATGATTACTACTAATCATTAGCATATCGTCTACATAGAGACATACAATGACATATCCTTTTTGAGTTGATTTAGTGTATACACATTTATCGCACTCATTGATTTTGAATCCACTTGACAACATCCTTTTTGTCAAATTTCTCATTTCACTATTTAGGTGTTTGTTTTAAACTTGGAATGAATGAATGCAAATGAAGAACCCAATGACCCTTTTTATAAACATAGAGAGTTGTCTTTATAAATGTACCTCTATGTCAAAATATATGTTCCTTTAGATGTCATGACCTTCCAATGAAACCTTTCAACCCTAAGGGTTATGTCATTACTCATTTCTCATTACGGAACATATCATTTCTTTTAAACCTGAGGGTTAAATCTTTTCTTGTTAATGATTATATTTTTTTATTGCATATATATAGAGAGAAAATTTCCTACATTAATTAACACATACATGTGATTCTCTGATCACTCTAGAGTGTTTTGAAGGAAAAATCGAAACTCTATTACTTACAAGAATAGATTACAAAGTGTTTAAACTTTACGAAAAACCTTCACTCTCTAACATTCTCTCTATTACACAACTTTAAGATGCAATAAGCTCAAGAACAAGCTCTGAATTTATAGCATTTATCAAGCCCAAAAATTCAACAAAACTACAGTGAACCACCGAAAGGTTTGTTGGCTGTTTCTTCAAAATTTCAACTCCCTGGATTTATGGCAATCACCACCGAAAGTTGTCTTGGAAAATTCTTCATGGTTGTGGCTTGATCTTCTAGAAGGCTTGCTGGATTCATGCATGAGAAATCATTGCCATGCAGCTGGACTTTACAATTCTCCCCCTCCAGCTGCATTCGAAACAATCGTCATCTGACAGCTATCTCGGCTATGTTTCTGCACAGCTCCAGCTTGTCCCGAGTAACCACCTTTGTTAACATGTCGGCTGGATTCTCATATGTATGGATCTTCACTAGTCTCAACAATTGTTGATCCATCACCTCACGTATCCAATGATAGCGAATATCGATGTGCTTCATCCGGGAGTGATACATTGAGTTCTTGCTCAAGTCCAGAGCACTCTGACTGTCACAATGTATCTTGTATTCTGTCTGCTTGATCCCTAACTCTTGGAGAAAATGTTTTAACCACAACATTTCATTTCATGCCTTAGCTATAGCAATGTACTCAGCTTCTGTTGTGGATAATGCAATACACCACTGGAATCTTGACGTCCATGACACAGCTCCCCCTGCAAAAGTGTAGATGAAACCTGATGTAGATTTCCTATCATCAAGATCTCATGCCATATCTGAAATATGTATAGCCTTCCAAGATTGGATCAACTCCCTCATAGCACAGACGAAACTTTGATGTACCCTCGAGGTACTTGAGCATCCATTTGACTGCCTCCCAATATTACTTTCCGGGGTTAGAGAGAAAACGACTCACTACACCCACTGCGTGTGCAATATCTGGCCTGGTACATACCATTGCATACATAAGGCTTCCAACAGCTAAAGAATATGGTATCAATGACATCTCCTATATCTCTTTCTTGGATGAGGGGCACAAACTCTTGCTCAGTTTGAAATGGTGCGCTAGCGGAACGCTGACTGGTTTGGCTTTCTGTATATCGAACCTCCTGATTATCTGTTCAATATAACTCTCATGTGAAAGCCACAACTTCTTGTTCTGTCTGTCACGAACAATCTCCATTCTCAAAATCTGTTGATCTGGTCCTAAGTCTTTCATGTCAAAAGACTTGGAGAGTTCCTTCTTCAGCTAACTGATATTCGCTACTTCTTGTCCAACAATCAACATGTCGTCCACATATAGTAGAAGAGCAACGAAATTTCCTTCTGGAAACCTCTAAATGTGTACACATT
>SKCR01039180.1:0-59499 GCA_019454045.1 Zanthoxylum bungeanum | reverse complement strand
CTGGAGAATTGGGTAGGCACGGTGCTTTGCTAGAACGTGGTACGAGGTACGCACTTTATCGGATAGTCCGATAACTGGATTTACTGCCAACATATCCAGAGGTCTCTTGGGTCGCTTCCCAAAGATTCACCGATGATGTATAACTCGCACTTTGATTAATCTGGGATTAATTAGTAAAGAGAGAAGATTAATTTCTAGAGAGAGAAAATTAATCTGGGATTAATTGAGTCTTTATTTAATCTGGGATTAAATGTGTTAGGAAGAGAGAGAACGTGATTAATTTGGAATTAATCGGTGAAATAAACTTAATAGTTAAATTTATTTTTCTATTTAATTTTTTTGCATGGGCTAAAATTAATATATCAGATATATTAATATGAATTGGATTTCATTACGAAATTAAAGTCGTACTTTAATATGAACGAACAAATTTATTTAGAATTAATTCGTAAACGGCGTTCGTAATATATTTGCGAGGCATCGCTATTTAATTAAATTAGATTTAATTTTTTAGCGATGAAAGTTCGTTTAATCGGATTAAATGGATCCGAGCCGCGGCAAATGTTCGTAGAGACATTTGAATTTTGAATTCAAATGTGGGGCCCACTTCACATGTGGTAGTTGGGAGGGTAGTTGGCATTTATGCCAAGCCACCAACTTTCCAACTACCTTGGAATGGTTTTGGTGAAACCATTTACCCAACCACCTTGTTTAGGTGAAAAGGGTAAATTTGTTTTACCAAAAGGCATCTCTCTCTCTTATTACACAACACTTGACATAATGTAAACCCTAATAGACTAAGCAAATGGGCGTGAACTTGAAGCTTCTTTCTCTTTGATTTTGTTGCAAAATGAAAAAAGCTAGCACTTGTAGAAGTCTTTTAAGGTGATAGGGAAACCAAATCAAAGCTTGGAATCAACACAAAGGTTGGATCTTGGAGATCTTCATAACTCAAAGCTTGGAATCAACACAAAGGTTGGATCTTGGAGATCTTCACAACTCAAAGCTTGGAATCAACACAAAGGTTGGATGTTGGAGATCTTCTTCTCAAAATTTTAAAAGCTCAAATCCATTCAATGTATGTAATTCCGCAACTTATAATGAATTTATGAACACCTTTTCTTGCTTATTAGATCCTTGGCATGTTCTAGGAACACTAACAATGGTATCAAGAGCCAATTTTAAGCATGAAAATTTTAGGGTTCATGAGACTAAAATTTGGGGCTTTTGTGTTTTGAATATGATTTCTTCAAATTGATGCTTTGAGCATGCTTAGAATATGTTAACTTAGAGTTGTGCATGATTAGATTTGAGAAAAATTGATTGGATCAAAATTTTTTAATTTTCTTACCTTGGCCGAATGCTACTGCTTGGACTGCACTTGGAATTTTTCAATTTTACACCATTTGATGTGTTTAAATGCATGATTAAATGTTGATTGTTGGTTTGATTAGATTAGAATCAAATTAAATGATGTTTATGTTAAATTCAAGAGCATGTTGAGCATGAAATGATGTGTTTTGGCTTCAATTTTGTGTTGAGCATAAATTGATGGATTAAGCATGATTAATTAGTATTTTGGAAATATTAAGTTTAATTGATTAATCATGGCTAATACACTTTAATTATAATAATTATAATATTTGGAATATTGAAATTATAATTAATTGGCCTTTATAATTTAATTGGGCTAAAAGTGTGCATTTGGGCTTAATGGGCTTGGTTTGACAAAGTTTGGTTTTGGACATTTGGATTGGATCCAATTGGGCCCAAAATCAATTCCATAAAATCCAAATACATCACTTGGCCCTTTAAAGAATTTAATTGGGCCTAAATTAATTTGTAGGCAATAGGGTGATTCCTATTGGGCCTTGGCATTTTGGGTTTGACCCATTATGGCCAAAGCCTATGCCTTAAGAATTAATTAAAAGCCCATTGGACTTTAATTAAAATGACATTGGATGTTATTGGGCCTTTGAGACCCATTAAGATTGGATTTGGAATCCAAGTCTTTAAGGCAAATAAATAAGTGCAAATATTTAATTTGGAATTAGTATTGAATACAAATAAATTGGATTTAAAGTTGTAGTTCAATATAATTCAAGAATACTTATTTTGAGTATTTATTCTTAAACGAGTTTGACTCGCGCAAATCAAATTGTTGTCTGAACATTGGATGATCATTAATTCAAAGATTAATTAATTGGATTAGATTGATTGAATAACATGATTTGTATGAATACATGAATGTATTGCATGAATAATGTATATCGGATGGATATTAGAAGGGTGAGAGCAACTTTGGAAATTGTAATAAATTTAGAATTTATTAAATTTGTCCTGCGTGTCCAGCCTTTTATCTCTTTACTCTTTGTAATTCTCTTCTAACCAATTCCCCTCAATGTTAATGAGGTTTTTTTATTGTATTATGTAATTGGGTAAAAGTTAGAATAGTTCTAGCTGGGGAGAGGAAAGTGAGTGATTTATTCTAGGAACAATTTGTGACATGTCCATCCGCATATCATTATTAATTTATTTATCGCGCCTTATTATGCTTTTAGAATGCATGCTTAAGGGTGTATGATGAGACCTAATCAAAGATAATAAATTGGTTGCCAATTTACGCGAAAAATCCCTAAAACAAATTAAGCGTTTTTCCTTCCGTTGAGTGATTCTTACTCAAGATCCAAAGTTGGCATTGGTTTGTTGGCCAAAGTCAAAACCTTTGTCAATTGCGGATGTGTTTGAATAATGAGAGTTTTGTTCCATATCGGTGTCTTGTCCAAGTCATGATTTGTTGGCCAAAGTCAAGATCACTTCTTGTCCATCGACATTGATTACGAAGCTTTCCATGTCAATGGGTCCCGCTTAACTGGAATCATAAAGCTTGTTGTGCCAAAGCCAAAGCTTAATTGATTCAGAGGAAAAAGGTTAGGAAAATATATTTGATATATTGGTATATATATTGTACATATGTTTCGGACTTGGATGTCCACCTACTGGATTTAGGAATTGGATGTGATCCAATTGATCTTAGAGATCTACCTAGTTAAGTATCATACAATTTGTTGGCCAAAGTAGAGATTTTGTGTTATTTAACGGGATCCTAGCCCACTAGGAAACAAGGTTTCCCGAGTACTCAACATAGGGTTAGAAGCTCACCGAAAAATAGTGGGAGGCAAATATTAGATTTCCAATTTCGTTTAGATACTTGCCATACGCGCTCATTTCAATATTTCTTCAATAAATTAATATATTAGTTGGACTAATATTTAATTGTTGTTTTAATTAAACAGTTGGACAGTATTCAAACTACTTCATTTATAGTTGATTATATAATTGGATTATAGTAATCAATATTTTTGAATTTTACCCTTCATTTATAGTTGATTATATAATTGGATTATAGTAAATCAATATATTTGAATTTTACCAATCATTTATATTTGATTATATAATTGGATTATAGCAATCAATATATATTTGATTTTAACCAATAAAATTGTAATTAGTTATATAGTTAGACTATAGTAATCATTACATTAGATTGTACCGGAAATCATTGATTGGATAGTTAGACTATTGGAATCAAGATAACTGAAAGATTAGTGTTTAAAACATAATCCTGGGTGAAAATGTGTTTAAACGACTTTAATTTTCAAATTGGGAATAAAATTTCAGGATGGTCCTGGAAACTAATAAGTTACTTTATTTGATAAAATAACATATTAGGCCTAAGCCCAGAGATAAGCAAATAGTAGAGCATGATCTTTGGAAGATTCATGTGATGATAACTTTAGTGCTTAATCCATTATACTTGTCAAAAGGACTCCTTAATTTCCTAATGAGAACTAAGGATTAGATCCTTAAAGTATGATGAAGAAATTGAAGGATCTTCATAGATCTATTCTTAGATCTTAGAAGTATTAAATTGTAATTAATAACTCTTGGAGAGTTAATGGCTATTCTCAAGGAGATAAAGACAAAGTTTGCAATAAGGCAAGTAGCGCAAGGCGCACCTTACTTCGATATTCTAGAAGGCCAAGGCTTGGCCAAAGGCTTCTGGGATGTGAAAAAGAGTAAAGGCAAAAACATTACTGTCTTCTAGGAAGACAAATGACATATCCCAAGATGTCTGTCTACACTGTGGCGAACGGGTCACTAAAAGCATGACTGCCGTGTGGACAAGGCAGACATGAAGGAAGTGAAGAGGGGTAAGGCTCTTGCTTCAACCATGTTTTTCATAAACATGTTAACTACTAGTATTAAAATTGGATTTTAAATACTAAGTGTGATACATAAATATGCATTGATGTGCAGAATCTGCTATGAGCAGGATACTGACTTCAATTGAGATTAATCTGTGAATCGGAAACGGGACGAAAGTCGTTGTTTTACCGTTGATACCTAAGTTTAGGAACTACCCTTCGGGTGTGTACTTAAATTAGGAAACTGTTATAATGTAACTGGTTTGACTAGAAACATTATCTCTATATCAGGTATAACTCGTTGCGAGTATACCTTTATATACTAGAACACTAAAGTGTTTTATTTTATAAAGATGATATTGAGATAAACACATTAGATTTGAATAATAGTATTTATATTTTGAATATAAATAAATCTCAAACATATAATATGACGAACAAATAGCTCAAACTGATTTGATCAGATAAGACTTATTTGTGGCAGTGTTATCTGGGACACATTAAACAAGACTCGTATATCCACACTTTTGAAGAGTGGATACTAGGACGAATTTGATTCCATTCAAATGTTGTCTACGAATCTAGTTTATTAGGTAAAGTACCTAAAATACCTTTTACTTGGTAAGAGTGTAGGTGTCATCGATCTGTTAGTCCTCATTCATAGTGACGTAAGTGGACCCATATCTAGCTAGGCTAGAGGTGGATATGAGTATTTCGTGACCTTTTCGGATGTGGCATCACGTTATGGTTATGTGTCTCTTATGAAACACAAATCGGAAACTTTTAGAGTTTCGACATGAAGTAGACAAATAGATCGGCTAAAGTATTAAAACCGTCATAGTAAGACCGAGATGGAAAAATACTTAAGCAATAAGTTTCTCAAATACTTGAAAGAGTATAGTATTCTTTCAATGAGGACTCCTCCCGGAACACGTAAGTTTGACGGTGTGTCGGAATGGAGAAACCAAATTTTTTTGGACATGATAAGGTTAATCATGAGTCACTCTGAGCTACCATTTTCCTTCAAAGGATAAGCATTTAACAGTGCAATACTTATTTTGAATAAGGTTCCATGAAAATCTGTTTGACATATTTCATATTAGATATGAACAGGAAAGAAACTGGGTTTTCTCACTCCTGAAGATTTGGGATGATGGGCATATGTTTGGATGATACCAAACTAGAACCCAAATCGGATAAGTGCCTAATTATTGGTTATCCTATGGAAACCAAAGTATAATACTTATACAACTCACTTGAGAATAATTTAATTGTTGCTCGCCATGCGTTTTTCCTAAGAGGAATACCTAAATGCAGTGGTAAGTGGGAGGAAAGTAAAACTCGATGAAAAATCAGAGTAATACTGTTCCAGGAACCGATTGTTTAAAGGAACACAAACAGTTCATCAAGGATGAAACTGTACCACAATCTTCGAATACACAAGAACCGCATTAGTCGGAGAGAATCAGAAAACAACTTGGGAGGTATGGGTTTCTGATCTCACCTCATAAAGATGTCAATCTTATTGAGTTTGACGAACTAACTACATATGAGGAAGTGATACAAGGTATCGACTCCCCATTATGGCAAAGTGCCATGAAGTCCGAAATGGATTCCATGTATACCAACTATGTTTAGAGACTAGTTGTTGTACCGCAAGGCATTGTGCCTATTGGTACTATATTAGTCTTCAAGGAAGACATACATGAATGGCAGCATACCAACGTACTAAGCTAGGCTTGTAGCGGAAAGGTATCGTTATCAACATTGTGTTGATTACAACGAAATCATTTACCTGTTGCCACGTTAAATCCATTTGGATAATGCTTGCTAATGCTGCATGTTTTATTTATGAAATATGGCAGTTGACCGAAAAATCGTTTTCCTGAAAAGGAAACATTTTGGAGGATGTTTACAACATCCTGACGATTTTGTCGTATCAAAACTAGCAAACAAGGTTTCCAGGTTATTCGATCCATGTTTCGATTGAAGCAAGCATTAGGTTCTTAGAATTATCGTTTTTTATGTAATCATATTGGTTTATGATTTAATTCAAAACGAGAAATGTTTCTAGTGTATATAAGGAGGTTAGTGGGAGCGCACTGAAAGTGACTGTCATAAATAATGATGATATGTCATTTCTTGGAAATGATATTCCCATATTACAATCGGTGAAAGCTTGGCTTTTATGAAAATTCTCCGTAGATTTCTTGGGAGAAACAACCTTTATTCTAGGAATAAAGATCTACTGGGATAGATTTAAAGTTGTTAACACTCTATGAGAACTCGTACATTGAAAAATGTACGTGACCTGGTGTCTCATACGCTTTGAGCATATTGAGTCACAAACAGGTCAATCCAAGTGATAGTCACTGGATTGATATTAAGAACATATGTTAGTATCTTAAAGAACTAAGGATGATATCTTAAGCTATGGAGAAGGAGAACTTAAAGTGACTGGGATCACTGCTGCTAGTTTCCTAACCGATAAAAAAAAACAACGGTACTATACAGTTTGAATAACGGAACAGTGAGCTAAAAATCTTCCAAGCAAGATATTGTTACCAAATAAACAACAAATGCGGGATATTGATGCGGCTGAGGCAGCAATAGAAGCCATTTGGGTCGATGATAAATCTAATTAGATTAGATATAGTTCTGTTAGCAGCTGAGCTAGGCGTCAGCACATGCTAAAGAATTAATGGTCTCATCAACGATCCAGATATATACTTCGACTATTCATCTAATTCGTTCGGATCATATATCGTGGCGATGTGATGATCGAATAAATCGCATCAGACGATAATCACGCAAATCCGCTGACGAAAGACTTTCCTCAGCAGTTTGAGCGAACCGTACATAGTTCAGGTGTATGACACTCGAGTGACTGGCTATAGGCCAAGTGGGAGATTGTTGGACAATTATGACCCATAGCGTCACTATTTGTACAGATCATGGTGTTGTTGTACAAATTAACTATGTGACAAGGAGATTGCACTCTTATCATTTGTGATTAGATCACCTAGATGTATAAATGATAGGAGGTCCTTATGATTAGTTCCTGGATTGAGATGATATGAGACAATATCAGTCCTCGAAGGATTAATCATTAAATATCCCTAGTCAGAGTATTATCGAGATTGGACATCGATAATGAGTAAGAGACTATTATTACACTTGTGCGCGTTGTGAGGGCACAATAGCATAGTTCTCATATATTTGGGTATTGGATACTCATGCAAGTGTAATAGGAGGTTGTGTTTTACCGATGGTACGGAAAATAGCTTCGCTCTGGATAGACCCCTCAGAATACCATTGGTAGTATGACTATGTGTCTATGGAAGTCCGAAATCAGGGTAGGTGTATTTGGTCTTAATCTGAGACTTGCACCACTAATACTTGCGACAATCAATATGTTTTGGTTTTGGTCTTCCAGGGCTTTAACCGGTTCTGTGTACGCCTCTGCTAGGTATATTAAGAATCGTAGTGTATTGGGTGTGAGGTCAAGACAGAAGTATCACTCCAGTCATAGTGGAGATGATGTCACGTAGGATACGGAACTAGTACTCTTAAGTACTGCAGTCATTGGGATGATATGACTAGGTCATGTTCATCCGATTATAGAGACTAGTTACCAGACATCCGACATGTGCTTCGTACGGGGCAGACATAATTCCAGCCCCAGGCTTAGCACGTGACATCCGATACTGGATCGCTATACGCAATACTACGTATACAATGCCTGACAAAGATTATATATTCCAGTAAGAATATTTCTGGAGAATTGGGTAGGCACGGTGCTTTGCTAGAAGCCAACCATGTCTTGTAAATCGGTAAGCACGTGGTACGAGGTACTCACTTTATCGGATAGTCCGATAACCAGATTTACTGCCAACATATCCAGAGGTCTCTTGGGTCGCTTCCCAAAGATTCACCGATGACAGTTGACTTAAACTAGAATTAATCTGGGATTAATTAAGAGAGAGAAAATTAATCTGGGATTAATTGAGGCTTTATTTAATCTGGGATTAAATGTGTTCGGAAGAGAGAGAACGTGATTAATTTGGAATTAATCGGTGAAATAAAATTAATAGTTAAATTTGATTTTTCTATTTAATTTATTTACATGGGCTAAAATTAATTTATCGGATATATTAATATGAATTGGATTTCAATACAAAATTAAAGTCGGACTTTAATACGAACGAACGAATTAATTTAGAATTAATTCGTAAACGACGTTTGTAATATATTTACGAGGCATCGTTATTTAATTCAATTAGATTTAATTATTTAGCGATGAAAGTCCATTTAATCGGATTAAACGGATCCGAGCCACGGCAAATGTTCGTAGTGACATTTGAATTTTGAATTCAAATATGGGGCCCACTTCACATGTGGTAGTTGGGAGGGTAGTTGGCATTTATGCCAAGCCACCAACTTTCCAACTACCTTGGAATGGTTTTGGTGAAACCATTTACCCAACCACCTTGTTTCAATGAAAAGGGTAAATTGGTTTTACCAAAAGGCATCTCTCTCTCTCATTACACAACACTTGACACAATGTAAACCCTAATAGACTAAGCAAATGGGCGTGAACTTGAATCTTCTTTCTCTTTGAATTTGTTGCAAAATCAACAAAGCTAGCACTTGTAGAAGTCTTCTAAGGTGATAGGGAAACCAACTCAAAGCTTGGAATCAACACAAAGGTTGGATCTTTGAGATCTTCACAACTCAAAGCTTGGAATCAACACAAAGGTTGGATCTTGGAGATCTTCACAACTCAAAGCTTGGAATCAACACAAAGGTTGGATGTTGGAGATCTTCTTCTCAAAATTTTAAAAGCTCAAATCCATTCAATGTAAGTAATTCCGCAACTTATAATGAATTTATGAACACCTTTTCTTGCTTATTAGATCTTTGGCATGTTCTAGGAACACTAACAACACAAGGAAGAAAAGAGGTGATTTTATTGCAAAATCAAAGTGCTAGCACACTCTAGGAGACATACCAAGGTGATATGGCAGTAATTTCGTGAGCTTGGAATCCATTTTGGAAGCTTGGAGCTTGAAGACTTCAATGGAGGACCATGGCCGAATTTGAGGAGACGAAAACCAGTCATTGCCGTGAGCCTTGGAGGTGTTCAAAGGGCATAAAAAGGTTTGTTGTCCTTCGTAGCATCCAATTCGTTCATTGTGAGTATGATTCCACTATTCTCCTTTGCATATTCACATGTGTTTTATGCCTTATAAATGATCCTTGGGACTTAATAGAAACCCAACAGGGAAAACATTGGAAGCAATTTAGGGCCAAAAGTAGAGAAAAATGACAAAAGGGCAATTTTGTAATTTGTCAGCGTCGCGACGCCAAGACCCGACGCGTCCCGACGCCTAAAGTGTGTCGGCCACGCTAACGTGCGCTGAGGGACACGTGTCAGAATATGAGAAATTGGACTTGCTAACGTGCGCCGAATCTTGCTAACGTGCACCGACCTTGCTAACATGCGCCGTGCCACGTGTCATCATCACAAAAGATCTGCTAAAATGCGCCAGATGCCACGTATCGAAATATCATTGGACCAAAGCAAGCGCGTGCCACGTTTCAATCTCTCATTGGACCGAATATTGGACAAATCACATGTTGCCACGTGTCGACCTCTCATTTGACCGATCCTAAGCGCGTGCCACGTGTCAACTTCTCATTTGACCAAAAATCCTGCCATTCACCATCCACCATGTGTCGTCGTCTGATTACGCCGCTCTACCGCGTGACAAGTGTCATCTCCTGATTATGCCGACAGAACCCGCGTGGTCAACACGTGTTGACCGAAAACGCGTGCCAGCATCGCTACGCTGGGACCTTTGGCATCACGACGCTGGTTCCAGAAAATGCCTATAAATTCAGGCCTTCTTCACTTCATTTGGTGTGATTTCCTTGGGAGCTTTTCCCTGTTTTTAGAGGATTGCATCTAGTTTTGTATATATAAATAATATTTTTAATTATGTATTTTAATTTTCAGTAATATTAATAATAGTTCTTATTCTTCTATTTTCTTTTATGTTTAGTAGTTAATTTTCCGCTGGGGTAAAAGGTGAAACCTTTAATATAATTATTTATGTAAATCTCACTTAAATATAATTTAACCGGATTAATTAATGTTAGACTTTATTACCGCCTATATGGTCGGTCTAAATATAAATTACTTTACCGCCTATATGGCTGGTGTAATTGGACTAAATGGATTACCCCATATATGGTTGGTTTTAAATGTTTAACATTATTAATTCCTGAGAAAGTAGAATATAAAATAATTTATATATTATAATAAGTGAGATTCCTAGATAAGAAATATTAAATGTGGATCCTCTAACCCTAGCATTTTATTTTTATTCTAGGGAAGTGATGAAACAAAATATCCACACTTAATAATTGATTTTCTTTTTATGGGTAGTTCTTTAGTTTGTTTATTGAGTCTTAAGCTTAATGCTTCTTGTTGTCTGATCACCAATGAGATTGATATGGTAAACTTAAAATGAACTAGACATAAGGATTTTAAGTTTTAGCCTTAGATTCAATAGCCCACGGTCTTCCTTGAGGATATATAACCCTTTAATAGATTTCCTTACAGGATAGACATATACCTGTCGGGCGGGGGTAGCCATAATTGGAACTTAATCTTAATGAATCCAGGTAATTTGGTTGACATAGACATATGGTTCAATTAGGTTATATTGGGTATTTGCGTCTGACCATCGACATAGGCTTTTGCATATTTTCGTGTTCCAGGTTAGCAATCTAATTTATTACACATATATAAGAGAATCAATTCATCTTTATAATAATATTGTGTGGAGTCACGACCCTAGATCCTTGAGTATTTTCTTTTATTTTCCTTAGTATTTTCTTTTGAGTCTGTTTTTATTTTATTTTATAAGACCACATTCAACCAACCAAAAGCAATCAATTCCATTCTCCCTATAATCAGATACGTGTAAATAAATAGATTTAATAATTAATAACAACAGTAGGAATTAAGTCCTTGTGGGATCGATATTTTTATACTACTTGAACGATACGTGCGCTTGCGTTATACGTGTGTGTTTACGTCGGTCACATGTCACCCTTAATCCCCCAAACACCACACAGACAAATCGCATGTATCAGTTAACAACGAATTTATCGAAACACCGTACACAAACACATGCTTATACAAATTCAGAAACCATAACTTTTTCCCCTTACCGATCTTATATACTCAAGTCATACCTTATCTTATCACTTCATAAATATACAAATACGTATTTATATACTTATACATATACATATTCATTCACATACACTTATGTATACCGTTACAAGTTCTTCATATCATCCAACATTTCACTTCATACTATAGCATTATAAAAATTCATACCTATGGTGGTCGATAAGCTTAACTATACATGATCTCGAACTTGTCTCAATATTATCTCTTAATTATCCTCTTCTTACCCTAAACACTTCAACCATATAAATATATATATATACACATATATATATTTGAATGCAAACCAACAATCAAGTACTCTGCGCATGAGTTACTTACCTGGCTTCGCGAGCACTCCAGGTCCTAGTCAAGTCTGTCAAAATAAATGGTGAAATACCATTATAATCGTGACTTATGAAATTCTCGACTTAACATTGACAAAGTTTCGGATCTTTTCGGGATAACCAAATCGAGTCCAATTTCAATGTTTTCAGTCTCATTACTCTTATTATATCATTACAAACTATTCCAACCCACTAGTTCACTTACATCCCCAGTTTACGCGTTTTTAGAAAATCTTCCGAAAAAATTTCCGCAAACGCTACGAAAGGGTCCCGAACCCTCTGAACCTACCCAGATTTATCCAAACATGTTCGTAGTATCATATATAACTCATAACTATCGTTAAAATAAAATAAAAATCATTATACGTAAAAATCCACTTTTACTAGAAACTTTCATATTCTATCGGATCGACCAAACTCGTTCCGTTTTCACTCGAGTTCTACCAAATGCACATATTCAATATACTAATATTCAAAAAATTCATTTTATATCATTACGCTACTCTATGAAACTACTGGATATATCCAAATATTTAGCGAAAAACTTGAAATTTGCAGATTTTTATCGGGAGGTATTACGAGATTTCGAGGGTATATATGGACTCCAAACGATCCCACGAACACGCTGGAATCAATAGAATTCCGATCGAAGCTACTGTTCACCATATTCATTTGAATCTTCATTCCTCGTTTCACATGGAACCGTGTATATAACGAAAAATTCATCACCGCCAACATGTAGTACTCTCCAAGAGCTTCGATTTGGCTGGTAGCTCGGGTCATGAAATGAAGCGACGAGCCATGATCGACAAAACCCATCATACACGTCTCCCTTCTTTCACTCGTCTTTCGCTGATGTTCTGAGGCTGCTACCGACCACCACAAGGTGGAGAGGTGGACGACGCACCCCTCTGGCTGGTCGCGGTGACCGGTGATGGCCTGCAGGCCGCTGACGTGACCAGCAGTTCAAAGAATGAATTTTTGGGTGTAGGGGGTCGAGTTGGAAGATTATGAATGTTTTGCCGATTTGGAAATTAAAGGAAACTTCAGGGTATGGATTGGTTATCTTATATATCGGATGTGTAATCTATGTTGGCGAGCATTAGTTATTAGCATAATTGATTTGCATGGAGATACTTGATTTTGATGTCATATTGGGCATGGATTGGTTATCCTATCATCATGCTATAGTAAATTATCATGAGAAATTAGTAGAGTTTGAAAGTCCAAATTGGTAGAGATTTTCTTTTAAGTGAGAGAGATGTTTTATTCCCTCGTGTGTAATCTGTAGGAAACGACTTTCCTTAGCGCAGCACAAGTTGCTTGTGGTGGGCATCAGCTCCAGTATGGATCCTTAAAATTTTATTTTCCTTCTCCATTTGTTGTAGTAGCCGAAATCAATCCTTTGGTGTCCAACATTTGGATCAACCACTAAATCTTCCGAACTATGACTCGAAACCAACAAACTGAAGTTTTCACTCACAAAGATCAAAACTCTAAATAATTTAGAAAATTAAGATGTCACAATGGTTTTTGGCTTTTGAAATTTCAAACACTCTCACAACACTTGTGAATATTTGAACTTCTTCTTTCTTTTCTTTCTCACAACACTTGTGTGAATGAATGCAAAAATGTTAACTGATGAGTTGTAAATATATCATTATTTCCCACTCATTTGACCTAATTTTTGGTATAGTTTCTTGGGTTTTATGAAATTTTTGATGTGTTTTGTGTTATTTTGTTGATAAATAAGGTTTCAGGACTCTTTGGAGGTGATTCGGGGCCAAAACAAAGAAAAATAGGCAAAAATGGCAAAACTGTCATTTGGCGCGTCGCGACCACTAACGTGCGCCAGACCTCTGCGAACATGCACTGGGACATATGGACCAATCATATGGATTCTGTTAAAATACGCCGGATGCTAATGTGCACTGAATATGTTAACATGCGCCTACCGCGTGTCAACTTTACAACAAATCATGCTAACATGCGCCAGACACGTGTCACCATCACATGCTGCCGATAATCGCCATCACCACGTGTCATCCATATGGCGTCCTGATTGGTGCGTAATCACACGTGTATAACGCAAGCACACGTATCGTTCAAGTAGTATAAAAAGTATCGATCCCACAAGGACTTAATTCCTAAGCTATTAATTTATGAAGCCAAATTATTACAAGTATCTAATGGATTGGTTGTTTGTTTGGATGATGACTTTAAACTTAAAACAAGTAGATAAAATTGCACGAAAGTAGGTTTAGGAAAATTTAATATTAAAAAACTATCTAGGGTTGTGAATCTTTCCAATATCTTTTAAAAAATGAAGTGGTTATTTCATGTTTGTGTAATATATTGGTTTACTAACCTGGAAAACGAACTATGCAAAAGCCTCTGTCGATGGTCAGCTGCATATACCCAGTGTAACACAATTAAACCATATGTCTATGTCAACCAAATAACCTGGATTCATTAAGATTAAGTTCTAATTGTGGCTACCCCCGCCCGACAGGTATATGTCTATCTTGTAAGGAATTCTATTAAAGGGTTATCTATCCTCAAGGAAGATCGTGGGCTATTAAGTCTAAGGCTGAAACCTAAAATTCCTTTGTCAAGTTTATTTTAAGTTTACCAGATCAATTTTATTAGTGGCCAGTTAACAAGACACATTAAGCTTAAGACTTAATAAGTAAACCTTTATATTACCCAAACTATAAAATAACCCCTTATAACCTTGTGATATTGGAATTCATCACAACCCCAGATAATGGACTTAGTTACGACACATATCTAATGCTAATAAAAGCTTCAATAAAATAAAAGACAAAAAGTAAAAGCTGGAAATTAAATAAAGTAAATGCTGGAAATTAAAAAATATAAAAGTACAATAAAAGAAAATGCTGGGGGTTAGAGGATCCACTTTTAATATTTCAAAATTAGAAATCTCCCTTATTGTCAATATTTACCGATTAATTATATTTAAACCAACTATATAGGCGGTAATATCATTTGTCCAAAGTCCAACTGACTATATAGGTAGTAACAAAATCATATAAACCAACCATATAAGTGGTAACAAGGTTACACATAAACCGACCATATAGGCGGAAACTAAGTCCAATAATGTAAAACCAGCCATATAGGCGGTAAATAAGGTTGTCACATAAACCGACCATATAGGCGGAAACTAATTAATCCAAATTTTAATTAAAATAAGGGAGATTAATCTAAATTATTATATTAAAAGTCTTACCTTTTCACCCCAGCAGAATAAGATTACCTGCTCATGCTGTAAATGAAAACACTCAAAATTTTATTAATTAGATAAAAAGAAAATACAAGAAAACTTAAAGTAATACACAAGACACTTTCCTTTAGGTTTACATGGATAAATTCCACCAAAGAAAGCATGGAAAATTTACAAAGTTAAGCTTGGTATTTATAGGAAAATCTAAAGGCTTCCACCAATTTCTCCACCAAACATGGCACCAAACATGGAATCAAACATGGTACCAAACATGGCACCAAATCCTCCACCAAACATGCAAGTTTGACAATTTTAACTTTTTTATTTTATTGATTTTATTTTATAGTTTGAAAATGACAATAGTAATTACACAAAATATACTATATTATTCATCAATTTCGGCCTTCCAAACTTCAGAATACCAAACGTGCGCAAAATTGAAATTTAGGACTGCACTTCGTGACGAGTATAGTAAATTTCCGTTTTCGGCATTTTTTTTGTCCGGGATTTCATCGTTTTAGCCCCAAGTTGATTCCATTAAGTCCCAATACTTTATTTATCTGCAAAACACATCAAAACATTCATCAAACCCGAGAAACTAAACAAAATATTAAGTAAAATGGGCGGTAAATATTGATATATTTTCCGCTCATCACACCCCCAAACATAATATTTTGCTAGTCCTCGAGCAAAACAAAAAAATAAAATACAAGTAACAACTAAAATTAAACTAAGCCATTTTCGTAGGGATCACGGTTGCGTTTAGCATATGCAACAAGCTTTTAAACCCCTAAGTGTCCCTAGTGGACGAGTTGTAGTCTCATGAGGGTTTACAGCGACGATACCCACAAACTTCTCATAAAAGTAAAAAGATAGTAAAACTATTGCACACAAAAGTAAAAAGACAAGAGAAAAGAGAATAAAAAAGTTAGTGACTAAACAAGTGAAACTTCTTATCCAAATCAATAATTGTTTTGTTTCTTTCTAAATTACCAAATAAGTAAATTCACCGATTATTTTTACCATTCTCCATATACACAGCCAACAAAATATTAATCAACTCATTTTGCCCACAATTGTCACAAGTGTAGTTGAAAAGAGAGTAATATTTTTGTCCTAAAGTTATATCATAATTCACACTTTTTTTTAAGCAATGGAATAATTTTTCTGATTTTTTTTCCTTTCTAATTGATTTTTTTTTATTTATTTATATAAAATATCTTCCATCTATGTAGCGAGCTTTGGGTCAGTGACTCCCAAACAAGTTGGCTTTAGGGCATTAGCTGTTAAGACACCCCTACGGACTTCCTTACTCAGACTTCAGATATATATACATATTTTTTGGTAACATCTTTGATCCATGTAACGAGCTTTATTTTTTGGTAACATCTTTGATCCATGTAACGAGCTTTAGGCCAGTGACTCCCAAACCAGTTGGTTTTAGGGAACTAGGTGTTAAGACACCCTTACAGACTTAATAACTCGGATCTCATATTTTTTTTTTTACTCCATCGCCATTTATAGATGCTTCATCCAATTAAACTAGAGCACTGAATATTACAATCTTTTCAATTACAGCTCATGTCCATATGTTACCGTGCATGTTGATAATACCTGCCAACGGAGCATATGAAGATTCATTTTAGTCAGTTTTATGGAGAATTCACAAATTAAATAATTCAAAAGGAAATAAATAAAAATTAACTTGTTTCGAAAATGGGTTTGAGATACGTATCAAGAGTGTAAACTCCTTACACAGCTATCTCTCACCAATTTCACCCGATTAATCAAATTAAAAACATAAAAAACACAATATTTTTGTAATTTTTGTAAAATTTGTAAAATTTTTCAATTTTTTTTTTTGTATTTTTTGAAAAATTTTGGAATAAAAATAACAACAATAAAAACAAGATACTATTAACTATTCCCCTCCCCCAAACCAAAATGAGATATTGTCCCCAATGTCTTAAATAGTATAAGAAGAGTTTAGAAGATAGTACCTGGTTAGCTGAAATTCTACGTGAAAATTAAGGGTTAAGATCCCGATTTATCCGATGCCTCTTACCACGATCGTTCTCGGACCAATTTATCTTTGAAATGATAGGGTCAATTTTTGGTTCAAAGGCTAAGATTTGGTCAATTAAATCTGGGGCAGTTCTGGCAGTGAATATGAGTTCTTTTACAGGTTTTGACACGAACCCATTTCTCCGGGCATCATCAAGAAACACACAAAGAAAATCATAAAATCCATCAACATTGTACAATCCAAGCTGTTTCTGATGTATGTTCAAGTTCGCCCAAGATAGCACTGTAAAAATTTTCTCCATTGTGCCTAAGCCACCTGACAAAGCAATAAAAGCATCAGAACGGTTAATCATTTCTACCAGTCGTTCAGACATACCTGGCACGATTAGTTCCACTCTGTTTGATGGTCCAATAAGATTTGCCTCCGACAAGGGTTTTGGGATGATTCCCAAGACTTGACTGCCTCCTTCTTGTACGGCCTTAGAAATGATCCCCATAAGTCCAAGATTGCCACCCCCATATACTAAGTGCATATTCTTTGCAGCTAAGACTCGACCCAATTCATGTGCTGCTGCTACGTATTGTGGTTTTGTACCAAAACTAGTACCACAAAGCACACAAATGTTTTCACCTCGTCTTCTTGAAGTGGCTTCCATGTTTAACTTTGGATGTCTTCAAAAGTGCAATGATGAGTTGAATTTATAACACCTGAAAAAGGGTGAGTAAAAATAATAGCATTAGTACATGCCAAATGACAATTATTAGTTAAGTAGTTAAATAAATCGTGATAGTCAAAAAGATATGGATCCTGTCGGAGAAAATAACAAAACAAATCACAATTATTAGGAAAAGACAAAGAGATATAATATTTACAATAATTAATGGCTTGATTGACGTCTATGCGTCATGGACAAGCTTCCCATCCAATTTTCTTATAAATTGGCAAACATGGTCTTTTTGAGTCAGATTCCCGAGACTTAATTGTTGTCTTTCTTTTTGGAATTGTGCATATAACACGCGAATTTCGTGATACACATATCCATTGGGATGCATCTCAAGAGTTTTAGATATGTCATTTAAAGACTCCTTACTCAAGCCATCCCTAATGAAATTAATCTTATCTTCACGGTTATCAGACACCATTCCTAAAGAACGACAACGAGTATCACAAAACATACTAGCACATTTATAACAAACACATATTCTTTTGGCTCTTCTCTTTTTAGCATATGTGCTTCTTCTTAAACCAGACAGATGTGAAATAAAAGAGTCAGAAAACTCACATGCCAATCGGACTTGTGCTTCAATAATCCAATGAATGTTAGTAAGAATACCTTTGATCATCAGTAGTCTCATCTGTTCCAAGCGAGCTTTGTAAACTTTCATCATAGATTTTTTGAGGGAGAGAAGGAAATTGTTTGTGAAGATTTACGAGAGCGTCTTCCATCCTGAAATGACTTAACCTGCGAAAACTAAACACACCAAATGAAATCACACCAAATCGCAATATATACACAAATTGCATGGGTTGCCTCCCTGCTAGCGTTAAGTTTAACGTCGTCAGCTAGACGTGATGGCCCGAAAATTATGTTGGATCTGAAAGTGTGACACTTTCTTTTTGTCGCTCAATTGATTCTCCCCAATAGTGATTGACATGCTGACTGTTAACCTTGAATGTTTCATTGGTGTTGGGATCCAGTAACTCAACAGCTCCATATGGTAAAACCTGAGTGATCACAAATGGACCTGACCACATTGATTTCAACTTTCCAGGGAAAAGTTTCAACCTCGAGTTGTACAACAACACCTGCTGCCTTGGTTCCAACTGTCTGTGCACTATTTTTTGGTCAAGCTTTTTCTTGGTCTTTTCCTTGTATAATCTGGCATTTTCATAAGCATGTAGGCGAAATTCCTCTAATTTATTGAGTTGGTGAAGTCTTTTCTCTCCTGCAGCTTATGGATCAAGATTCAACTTCTTCAGTGCCCAGTACGCCCTGTGTTCAAGCTCAACTGGCAGATGGCACACTTTCCCAAACACCATTTGATATGGGGACATACCAATGGGTGTCTTGTAAGCTGTACGGTAGGCCCATAATGCATCATCCAATTTTATAGACCAGTCCCTCCTTGTTGATCCAATAGTTCTTTCCAAGATTCTTTTTATTTCCCTGTTTGAAACCTCAACCTGTCCATTTGACTGTGGATGGTAGGCAGTAGCAACCTTATGAGTAACTCCATATTTGGATAGGAGTGCATCGAAGTATCTATTGCAGAAATGTGAGCCACCATCAATGATAATTGCACGAGGTGTTCCAAAGCAAGTGAAAATATTCTTTTTAGGGAACTTGATCACCACTTTTGAATCGTTGGATGGCAATGCAATTGCTTCAACCCATTTGGAGACGTAGTCTACTGCAACCAGGATGTACAAGTTTCCGAATGATGGAACAAAGGGTCCCATAAAATCAATACCCCATACATCGAATATCTCCACTTCCAGAATATTTTGCAAATGTCCGTCTTTTCTCCTTGAAATATTCCCCGTTCTTTGGCATCTGTCACATTGAAGAGCAAAAAGATAAGCATCTTTAAAAAGAGTGGGCCAGAACAAACCTGATTAAAGGACTTTAGCTGGAGTTTTATTCCCGCTAAAGTGTCATCCATATGGTGATGAATGACAATGTTGCAGAACACCGTTGACCTCCTCCTATGGAACACAATGCCTCAGTAATTGATCAGCACAATGTTTGAACAGATACTGCTCATCCCAAACATAGTGCTTGACTTCTTTGAAGAACTTCTTCCGTTGTTGAGTTGTCCATTCCAACGACCATTTTCCTGACACTATATAGTTGACATAGTCAGCATACCAAGGGATTTCCTACTGTTTCATGGCAAACAGCTATTCATCTGGAAAAGTTTCTTTGATTTCAATATTTTGCCAGTTGTTTCTCCATTCTCGAGCCTCGATAAATGATCTGCCACTTGATTTTCTGTCTCTTTCCTATCTCGAATCTCCACATCAATTTCTTGCAGAAGAAGTATCCAACCGATCAATCTGGGTTTGGCATCTTTCTTCCCGATCAGATGTTTGATTTTTGAATGATCTGTGTAGACCACCACTTTGGGACCCAGCAGATAAGAGCGAAATTTGTCAAAATCAAACACAACTGCAAGCAACTCATTTTCAGTGGTTGTATAGTTGAGTTGAGCTCAACTCATTTAGAGTTATGTTGGAGTAATAAATGGTGTGGAAAATCTTTGCTTTCCATTGTCCCAAAACTGCACCTACACCAAAATCACTAGCATCGCACATCACCTCAAATGGAAGGGTCCAGTCTGGTGCTACAATGATGGGAGCAGAATTCAGCTTCTTTTTTAAGATTTCAAAAGCTTCATGGCATTCATTGGTGAAGTTGAAAGGCACATCCTTCTCCAGAAGATTGCACAGAGGTTTAGCAATCTTGGAAAAGTCTTTGATAAATCTCCTGTAAAAACCAGCATGTCCAAGAAAGCTTTGAATCCCTTTTACAGATGTTGGTGGAGGTAATTTTTCAATTGTCTTGATCTTTCCTTTGTCTAGCTCGATTCCTTTTTGTGAGATCCGGTGTCCAAGAACAATGCCTTCATGCACCATGAAGTGGCATTTCTCCCAATTGAGTACCAGTTTTCTATATTCACACCTTTGTAACACATGTTCCAGATTTTGCACGTAATGGTCGAAAGAGTCTCCAAACACAGAGAAGTCATCCATAAACACCTTCATACTCTGCTCCAGCATGTCTGAGAAGATAGCCATCATGCAACGCTGAAATGTGGTAGGGGTATTACATAGTCAAAATGGCACCATGCAGAAAGCAAAAGTACTATACAGACATGTAAATGTGGTTTTCTTCTGATCTTCTAGGGTGATGGCAATCTGATTATACCCCGAATATCCATCCAAAAAGAAATAGAACTCATGTCCCGCCAGTCTGTCCAGTATCTGATCAATGAATGGCAGTGAAAAATGGTCATTCCTTTTACTTTGTTCAGCTTCCGGTAGTCCATGCATACGCTCCATCCAGTCACCGTCCTTGTTGGAATCAGCTCGTTCTTTTCATTTTTGACTACAGTAATTCCTATTTTCTTTGGTACACACTGCATAGGACTCACCGAACTGCCGTCAACCACCAGAATGGTTCTATCTCGAATGGGAATTGGTGGTGCAACCTCCAAAGGTTCAGGTTCCATGTTAATGATTACTTCTTGGCCTTCTCGCATTTCCCTTCTCAACTGTCTGATAGTTCTTTCAATCTTTGGGTCAATCGGTCAGATTTCAAAGCTTCTGATTCCTCTCATGTAGTGTCTGAGAACCTGAAACACAAGAAAACAAAATCAATAAGTAAAAAGAAATTAGATACAAGTAAAGATATCTAACCTCAAAACTAATAGTGAAAGATAAATAACTTGTTCATGGGTAGTTTCCTCTGAAAGATGGCACTGCATTCTTCTGTCAATGCAACTGTCTCGTAATCTCCCAATCTCTGTTTTCGTGAAAGAATGTCTTTCATGAATTTGAGATAACTGGGCATTTCTTCCAATGCTTCTGCGAATGGAATGTTGATGTGCAGTTTCTTGAAAACCTCCAGGAATCGAACAAACTGCTTGTCCAATTTTTTTTTCTGAAGACGCTGAGGAAAATGTGAAGGTGAAGTGATTTGATCTTTTTCTCTTTCCTTTGCTTCTTTTTCCTCCATCTGTGGAACTGCATCTTTTGGAACTTTTTCTATGGATGCCTTGATTCCAACATCTTTGTTGATTTCAGTACCACTTTTCAAGGTGATGAATTGACATTGCTCATTCCCTCTGTTCCTTGGATTTGGCTATTGTTGCTTGGAAGATTTCCTCGCGGTCTGTAACTCTGAGCATTGGCCAGTTGTCCAATCCGATTCTCAAGTGCTTTGATGGAAGCAGATTGACTTTGTAATATAGCATCATATTTTTTTAACTAAGCCAGCACTTCTACTTTCCTGGTTCAGTTGCCTGCTTTTGGCCTTTGTTCGGCAGTTGGAATCCAGTTGGTGGATAGTTATTTTACCTTGAATTGATAATCCATGAGAAATTGGGATGATTCCTCCACCCTGGGTTGAAGGTGTTGTAATATGGATTGTTCCCATTTCTAGTGAAATTGTTGACAAAATTCACCGTTTCTTCAAGTTGGTTTGGTTCTGGTGCTCCTCCATATGGTGAACTTGTGGATCCAGTGGTAAGAGTCTCCATGAATTTGCATATCTGATCCAGCTTGGCGTTGACTGCTGTATTGTCTCCAACTTCATAAATCCAGCAATTCTTTGGATCATGTTCCTTTCTGTTGGCCACAAGGAATTGTTATTTGCCATTTCTTGGATTAGGTCTTAGGCTTGATATTCTCCTTTTGCCATCAAAGCTCCTCCAGCAGCAGTTTCAATTGTGGTTCTCATTAGTCCAGAAAGTCCATTATAGAATGTTTGGACTTGAAGCCATTTTGGAATCTCATGGTGAGGATATTTCCGGAGCAAATCTTTGTACCTTTCCCAAGCTTTTTAGAGAGTTTTCCGAGTCAGATTGCACAAAGGATTTGATGTCATTCCTCAGCTTTCCAGTTCTGGCTAGTGGAAAGTACTTTGCAAGAAATTTGGGGGCTAGAGTGTTCCAAGTTGTGATGGAACCTGCTGGTAGTGAATGTAGCCAAGCTTTAGCTCTGTCTTTCAAGGAGTATGGAAAATCTCATAGTCTCATTGCTTCTTCAGCTGCTCGGTTGTAATTGAAAGTGCCGCAAACTTCCAGGAAGTTGCTGATGTGGGCATTAGGATCTTCAGTTACACTTCCCCCAAACTGAACTGACTGCTGAATCATCTGAATGCATGTTTTAATGTCACATGCATTTGATGGTAAGAGAGGAAGTACAATACAGGAAATAAAGCCGTCAACCACCAGAATGGTTCTGTCTCGAATAGGAATTGGTGGTGCAACCTCCAAAGGTTCAGGTTCCATGTTAATGATTACTTCTTGGCCTTCTCGCATTTCCCTTCTCAACTGTCTGATCGTTCTTTCAATCTCTGGGTCAAGCGGTCAGATTTCAAAGCTTTAGATTCCTCTTATGTAGTCTCTGAGAACCTGAAACACAAGAAAACAAAATCAATAAATAAAAAGAAATTAGATACAAGTAAAGATATCTAACCTCAAAACTAATAGTGAAAGATAAATAAGTCACCGGCAGCGGCGCCAAAAACTTGTTCGGTGTGTAATCACACGCGTATAACCTAAGCGCATGTATCGTTCAAGTAGTATAAAAAGTATCGATCCCACGAGAACTTAATTCCTAAGCTATTAATGTTGGACAATTATGACCCATAGCGTCACTATTTGTACAGATCATGGTGTTGTTGTACAAATTAACTATGTGACAAAGGAGATTGTACTCATATCATTTGTGATTAGATCACCAAGATATATAAATGATAGGAGGTCCCTGTGATTTTTTCCTGGATTGAGAATGATATGAGACAATATCAATCCACGAAGGATAAATCATTAAATATCCGTAGTCAGAGCATTATCGTGATTGGACATCAATGAATGCGTAAAAGACTAGTATTACACTTGTGCGCATTGTGAGGGCACAACGACATAGTTCCCATATATTTGGGTATAGGATACTCATGCAAGTGTAATAGGAGGTTGTGTTTTACCGATGGTACGGGAAACAGCTTCGCTCTGGATAGACCCCATCAGAATTCCATTGCTAGTATGACTATGTGTCTATGGATGTCCGAAATCAGGGTAGGTGTATTTGGTCTTAACCTGAGACCTGCACTGCTAATACTTGCGACAATCAATATACTTTGGTTGCGTTCGTGCAGGACTTTAACAGGTTCTGTGTACGCCAATGCTGGGTATATTGAGAATCATAGTGTGTTGGGTGTGATGTCAAGACAGAAGTGTCACTCCAGTCATATGGAGATGATGATCGCGCAGGGACACAGAACTGGTTCTCTAAAATGGTTGCAAATGTCGGGATAATATGACTTGGTCATGATTATCCGATAACAAAGAGACTAGTTGCTCGTTATCCGATATATGCTTCGTATAAGGCAGACACTGTACCAGGCCCAGGCCTTGCATGTGATCATCCGATACTGGATCGAAATACGCAATACTATGTATACTATGCCTGATATAGATCCTTTATTCCTGTAAGGATATTTCTGGAGAATTGGGTAGGCATGTCGCTTTGCTAGAAGCCAACCTTGTCTTGTAAATCGGTATAAACGTAGTACTTGGTACTTACGTGTTCGGATAGTCCTACGACCGAATTTACTGCCAACATATGCGGGGATCTCATGGGTCGCTTCCCAAAGATTCACCGATGACGTATGACTCGCACTTTTAGTTAAGCTGGGATTAATTAGATGAGAGAGAAAATTAATCTGGGATTAATTGCGGAGATATTTTATCTGGGATAAAATATGAATAAAAGAGAGATAACGGTTAATTTGGAATTAATCGATTAATTAATATATTCGATATATTAAACGAGATTAGATTTCGACGCGGAATTAAAATTAGATTTTAATTTGGGCGAATGAGTTAATTTAGAATTAATTTGTTAGCGATGTGAATAGTGACTTCACTAGGCGTAATCATTTAATTACGACGCAACGAAAAATTCGTTAATTTGGAATTAGCGAACCCAAGCCCGGGATTATTTGCGAGCGCATTCGCATTTCGAATTTGAGTGCGGCACGAAAGTCAAATCAAGCATCAAATCATTTAATTGGTTTGACTTTTAAAGCCAAAAATTATGTATATTTTTTTTTGAAATCATTTAACCAATTATAACACACATCTTTCATATATCTCTCTCCTTTTTCCCTCCTCTCTCTCACGGCATCACTGCCAATTTTCTTCACTGGTTTCTGCCATGGAAACCGAGCAGATGGGAAGCTAAAGTGGGAAATTTGTGGCAAATTTCTTGAGTGCTAGCACACTTCCGAGACATGCGAATGTGATAGGGAAGTCCACCCATGAGACGGGAATCAAATGCTGAAGCTTGGAGCTTGGTTTCTTGTTGATTGAAGTCCGAACATAGTGGACTGTCACTGCTACTGCAGAGAGGTCCAAGGGTAGAAAATAAATCTTTGTTGCCTACCGCGTCGCTTAACCGATCGATGTGAGTATTCCGCAACTCCCTCGTATGTATTCACACATGTTCATGCTTGTTTATTGATCATTGGGACCTTAGTAAACTCCAACAATGGTATCAGAGAAAGAAAAAGCATGAAATATTTTAGGGCTTAAAATTTGGGTAAACTTGATTTTGAGCATGTATAATGAAATTGGATGAATTAGTATGCTTAAATGTGTTTTAATTGATGATTGATTGGATCAATTTGATTAAAAATTATTTGGAACAAATTTGTCCAATTTTGTTGTGTTGGCTGAATGTCCACCTTGCCCTATTGTCTTGGAATTTTTGATTTTTGATCATTGGATGTGTTGGAAATAATTCGGGAATATGATTTAATGTCGATTGTGGAATTAATTGGATTGAAACCGAATCGGACGTTAAATCCCCAAATTGCCGAGAATGATATAGCATGAAAATGGGTTTGATTTTTGATGAAATTGTGTTGGACACTATTTGATGTTGAAAAGCATGATTAGTTGTATAAATCGATGATTTGTAAATATTGATTTATGTGATTAATTATGCAATACACTTTAGAATTAATTAAATTGTGAAATTGGGTTTTTGTGATTTTATTGATTTGGGCCTATTTTGTGAAATTGGGCTTGAAAGTTGTTATTGGGCTTATTGGGCTTGGTTGTACCAAGTTGGGTTAAGGCAAATTGGATTGGATCCAATTGGGCCCAAAACCGCCTCCATAAAGCCCAAATGCGACTAATGGACCTTTAATGTTTAATTGGGCCTAAATTGAGTTCTGGGCTTATGGGGTAACTCCCGGATTGGACTTTGGTTATTGGGTTCGACCCGAGTTGACCAAAAGTCCACACCTTAAGAAATTAATTAAAAGCCCATTGGACTTTAATTAAATTAACGTTGGACGTTAATCGGGCTTTGAGACCCGTTGCGATTAAATTTGGAATTTAAGTCGTAAAGGTTTATTAAATAAAGTGTAGTATTTAATTTGGAATTAAATAGAGAATTAGAATTAAATACAAATTGAATTGGATTTAATTATGTAGTTTAATTTAATTTGAGAATTCGTACTTTGAGTACTTATTCGCAAAATGAGTTTGACTCGAGCAAAATCAAATCGTTGTTTGAACATTGGATGATCACTAATTATCAGATTAATTAATTTGATTAGATTGATTGATAACATGCTTGTGTGAATACATGGTTGCGATGCATGAATAATGTATATCGGATGGATATTAGATGGGTGGGGCAATTTTAGAAATTGTTGTAATAAATTTGATTTATTAATTGGACCTGTGTGTCCAGCCTTATTACCTCCTTATTCTTTGTATTCTCTTCTCACCTATTCCCCTCAATGTAAATGAGGTTTCTTTAGAAGTGTAGTGTAACGGGTAGAAGTGATACATGTGCTAGCGGGAGAGAGAAATAGAGAGATTTGATCTAGGATAAATTGTGTAAAGTGTCCATCCGCATATCATTATTATTTTATTATACGCGCTTTATTATGTGTTTAGAATGCATGTTTAAGGGTGTATGATGATGAGACCTTAACAAAGATAATAAATTGGTTGCCAATTTGCACTCGAAAAACCCTCGCAAAATATTAAGCGCCTTTCCTTCCATTGAGTGATTCTCACTCAAGATCCGAGACTGGCATTGGCTTGTTGGCCAAAGTCAAGGCCTTTGTCCGTCGAGGATGTGTTTGAATCACGAGAGCTTTGTTCTATATTGGTGTCTTGTCCAAGTTGTGGTTTGTTGGCCAAAGTCAAGACCACTTCTTGTCCATCGACATTGATTACGAAGCTTTCCATGGTCAATGGGTCGCGCTTAACTGGGATCACCAAGTTTGTTGTGCCAAAGCCAAGGCTTAGTTGATTCAGAGGAAAAAGGTTAGGTAATACATTGGATGTATTGGCATATATAAGATATATGTTTCGGACTTGGATGTCCCCTACCGGATTTAGGAATTGGATTGGATCCAATCGATCTTTGAGATCTACCTAGTTAATTATCATACAATTTGTTGGCCAAAGTAAAGATTGTGTGATATTTAACGGGATCCTAGCCCACTAGGAAACACGGTTTCCCAAGTACTCGACAGAGGGTTAGAGGCTCGTCGAAAAATAGTGAGAGGCAAGAATTGAATTTGCAATATTCGTTTAATTACTTGCCATACGAGCTCAAACAAATATCATTCGTCAAATAAATTAAATGTTAGTTGGACTAATATTTAAATGTTGTTTTTAATAAATAGTTGGACTATATTCAAAATATTCATTTATAGTTGATTTTATAATTGGATTATAGTAATCAATACAATTAATTTTAATCTATTAAATTATAGTTGATTAAATAGTTGGACTATCGTAATCATTATAATAAATAGTACCTAAATCGTTGATTAAATAGTTGGACTATTAGAATCAAGATAGAAATTGAAAGATTGACATTTAAAACATAATCCTAGGGAAAATATTTAAATGGTTTAATTTTCAAATTGGGAATAATATTACAGGATGGTCCTGGAAAAACTAATAAGTTACTTTATTTGATAAAATAACATATTAAGCCTAAGCTGGGAGTTAAGCAAATAGTAGAGCATAATCTTTGGAAGATTTATGTGATGATAACTTAAGTGCTTAATCCATTAAGCTTGTCGCAGTAGACTCCTTAATTTCTGAATCAGGTCTAAGGATTAGATCCTTAAAGTATGATAATGAAATTGAAGGATCTTCATAAATCTATACTTAGATTTTAGAATTACTAAATTGCAATATTTAACTCTTGGAGAGTTAATGAAAATTCTCAAGGAGACAAATTCAAAGTTTGCAATTAGACAAGTAGCGCAAGGCGTACCTTACTTTGATATTCTAGAAACCCGAGGCTTGGCCAAAGGCTACTGGAGTGTTGAAAAGGGCAAAGGCAAAATCATTATAATCTTCTGGGAAAATAAATGACATATCCCAAAATGTCTGCCTAAATTGTGGCAAACGGGATCGCGGAAGCGTGACTGCCGTTTGGACAAAGCATACATGAAGGAATTGAAGACGAGCTAGGCTCTGACTTCAAATATGTTTGTCATAAATATATTCACTACTAGTATTAAAATTGGATTTTAGATACTTAGTGTGAAATATATATATATTGATGTTCAGAATCTGCTGTGAGCAGAATACTGACTTCAGTTGAGCTTATTCTGCGAATTGGAAACGGGACGAAAGTCGCTGTTTTAACCGTAGATGCCTAAATTTAGGAACTACCTTCGGGTGTGTACCTAAATTTGGAAACTGTTATAATGTAACTAGTTTGACTAGAAACATTATCTCTATATCAGTGTTTGACCCGCTGCAGGTGAACCTTTATATACTAGAACACTAAAGTGTTTTATTATATAAAGATGATATTGAGATAAACACATTAGATGTGAATAACAGAATTTATATTTTGAATATAAATAAATCTCAAGAATATAATATGACAAACAAATAGCTCAAACTGATTTGATCAGAAGAAACTAATTTGTGGCATTGTTGTCTGGGACACAATTAAACAAGATTTGTATATCCACACTTTTGAAGAGTGGGTACTAGGACTAATTTGATCATATTCAAATAAAGTCTACGAATCTAGTTTATTGGGCAAAGTGCCTAAAACACTATTTACTTGGTAAAAGTGTAAATGCCACTGATCTGTTAGCCCTAGTTCATAGTGAAGCAAGTGGGCCCATGTCTAGCTAGGCTAAAGGTGGAAATGAATATTTCGTGACCTTTACGGATGTGGCATCGCGTTATGGTTATGTGTTTCTTTTTAGAACACAAATTGGAAAATTTTAAAGTTTCGACACGAAATAGACAAACAGATCGGCTAAAGTATTAAACTGTCACGGTAAGACCGTAATGGAAAATACTTAAGCAATAAGTTTCTCATATACTTGAAATAGTATAGTATTCTTTCAAAGTGGACTCCTCCCGGAACACGTCAGTTTGACGGTGTGTCCGAACGGAGTAACCGAATTTTGTTGGACATGATAAGGTTAATCATGAGTCGCCCTGAGCTACCATTTCCTTCAACAGATAAGCATAAATAGTGCAGAACTTATTTTGAATAAGGTTCCATTAAAATATGTTTGACAAATATCATATTAGATATGAACGGGAAGGAAACCGGGTTTCTCATTCCTGAACATTTGGGAATGCTGGGCATATGTTTGGATGATACCAAACTAAAACCCAAATTGGATAAGTGCCAATTGTAGGTTATCCTAGGGAAACCAAAGTATAGTACTTATACAACTCACAAGAGAACAATTTTAATTGTTGCTCGCCATGCTGTTTTCCCAAGAGAAATACCGATATGCAGTGGTAAGTGGGAGGATAGTAAAACTCGATGAAAATCAGAGCAATACTATTCCAGGCATCGATTCCTAATGAAACATAAATAGTTCATCAAAGATGAAACTATTACCAATAATCTTCGAATACACAAGAACCGCGTAAGTCGGAGAGATTCAGAAAAAAACCTGGGGTATGAGTTTCTGATCTCACCTCATAAAGATGTCTATCTTAATGAGGAATACCAACTAACTACGTATGAGGAAGTGATACAAGGTATCGACTCCCTATTATGACAAAGTGTCATGAGTCCAAAATGGATTCCATGTATATGAACTATCTTTGGACACTAGTTGATGTACCGCAAGGCATTGTGCCTATTGGTACTATAAGTCTTCAAGGAAGACATACATGGATGGCAAGATACCAACGTATAAAGCTAGGCTTTTAACGGAAAGGTATCGTTATGAACATTTTGTCGATTACGATTCAACCTTTTACCTGTTTCCACGGTAAATCCATTTGGATAATGCTTGCTAAAGCTGCATGTTTCATGTGTGAAATATGTCACCTTAACGGGAAAATCGCTTTCCTGAAAAGGAAACCTTTTGGAGGATGTTTACAACATCCTGTCGGTTTTGTCGTACCAAAACTAGCAAACAATGTTTGCGGGTTATTCGATCCATGTTTGGATTGAAGCAAGCATAAGGTTCTTGGAATTATCATTTTGATATAATCATAATGGAGTATGATTTAATTCAAAACGAAATGATTCTTGTGTATATAAGAGGGTTAGTGGGAGCGCACTGACAATAATGACCTATAAATAATGATAATATGTCTTTTCTTATAAATGATATTCCCAAAATAATAATCGGTGAAAACTTGGCTTTCGAGAAAATTCTCCGAGAATTCGTACATTGAAAAATGTACGCGACTTGGTATCTCATACGCTTTGAGCATATGAATTCACAAACAGGCCAATCCAAGTGATAGTCACTGGATTGATGTTAAGAACATCTTTAGTATCTTAGAGAACTAAGGATGATGTCTTAGTCTATGGAGAAGGAGAACTTGAAGTGACTGGGATCACTGTTGCAAGTTTCCTAACCGATAAAGACGACTAAAAGTCGCAAACGGTACTATACCATTTGAATAACGGTATAGTGAGCTGGAAATCTTCCAAGCAAGATACTGTTACCGAATAAACAACAAATGCGGGTTATTGCTGCAGCTGAGGTGGCAATAGAAGCCTTTTGGGTCGATAATAAATCTAATTAGATTAGATATAATTCTGTTAGCAGCTTAGCTAGGCGTCAGCACAGGCTAAAGAATTAATGGTCTCATCAACGATCCAGATATATACTTCGATATTCATCTGATTCGTTCGGATCATACGTCGTGGCGATGTGATGATCGAATAAATTGCATCAGATGATAATCATACAAATCCACCGACGAAAGAATTTCTCAGCAATTTGAGCCAACCGTACATAGTTCGGGTGTAAGACACTCGAGTGACTGGCTATAGGCCAAGTGGGAGATTGTTGGACAATTATGACCTATATCATCACTATTTGTACAGATCATGGTGTTGTTGTACAAATTAACTATATGACAAAGGAGATTGCACTTTTATCATTTGTGATTAGATCACCAAGATAAATAAATGAAAGGAGGTCCATGTGATTTGTTCCTGGATTGAGAATGATATGAGACAGTATCAATCCACGAAGGATAAATCATTAAATATCCATAGTCAGAGCATTTTCGAGATTGGACATCGATAAATGCGTAAAAGACTAGTATTACACTTGTGCGCGTTGTGAGGGCACAACAACATAGTTCTCATATATTTGGGTATAAGATACTCATGCAAGTGTAATAGGAGGTTATGTTTTACCGATGGTACGGGAAACAGCTTCGCTCCGGATAGACCCCCTCAGAATTCCATTAGTAGTATGACTATGTGTCTATGGATGTCCGAAATCATGGTAGGTGTATTTGGTCTTAACCTGATACTTGCACCACTAATACTTGCGACAATCAATATACTTTGGTTGCGGTCGTCCAGGACCTTAACAGGTTATGTGTACGCCAATGCTGGGTATATTGAGAATCGTAGTGTGTTGGGTGTGATGTCAAGACGGAAGTGTCACTCCAGTCATATGGAGATGATGATCGCGCAGGGATACAGAACTGGTTCTCTAAAAAGGTTGCAACCGTCGGGATAATATGACTTGGTCATGATTATCCGATAACAAAGAGACTAGTTGCTCGTTATCCGATATATGCTTCGTACGGGGCATACACTATACCAGCCTCAGGCCTTGCATGTGATCATCCGATACTGGATCGAAATACGCAATACTACGTATACTACGCCTGATATAGATCTTTTATTCCTGTAAGGATATTTCTGGAGAATTGGGGAGGCATGGCGCTTTGCTAGAAGCCAACATTGTCTTGTAAATCGGTATAAACATAGTACTTGGTACTTACGTGTTCGGATAGTCCGACGACCGAATTTACTGCCAACATATCTGGGGATCTCATGGGTCAGTTCCCAAAGATTCACCGATGACGTATGACTCACACTTTTAGTTAATCTGGGATTAATTATATGAGAGAGAAAATTAATCTGGGATTAATTACGGAGATATTTTATCTGGGATAAAATATCAATAAAAGAGAGATAACGGTTAATTTGGAATTAATCGATTAATTAATATATTCGATATATTAAACGAGATTGGATTTCGATGCGGAATTAAAATTAGATTTTAATTCGGGCGTAGCGACGTGAATAGTGACTTCGCTAGGCGTAATCATTTAATTACGACGCAACGGAAAATTCGTTAATTTGGAATTAGCGAACCCGAGCCCGGGATTATTTGCGAGCGCATTCGAATTTCGAATTCGAGTGCGGCACGCAAGTCAAATCAAGCGTCAAATCATTAGTCGCATCAAGCGTGAAATCATTAGTCACTTTGAGTGATGTGACAACTTGTCACTTGATTTGATTGATTGATGGATTGATGTGAGTTGATGTGTGTGGTTGGCAATTAAAGCTTTAATTGGTTTGACTTTTAAAGCCGAAAATTGTATATGTTTTTTTAAATCATTTTATCAAACATCTTTCATCTTTCTCTCTCCTTTTTCCCTCATCTCTCTCACGGCATCACTGCCAATTTTCTTCACTGGTTTCTGCCATGGAAACCGAGCAGATGGGAAGCTAAAGTGGGAAATTTGTGGCAAATTTCTTGAGTGCTAGCACACTTCCAAGACATGCGAATGTGATAGAGAAGTCCACCCATGAGCCAGGAATCAAATGACGAAGCTTGGAGCTTGGTTTCTTGTTGATTGAAGGCCGAACACAGTGGACTGTCACTGCTACTGCCGAGAGGTCTAAGGGCAGAAAAAAAATTTTTGTTGCCAACCGCGTCGCTCAACCGATCGATGTGAGTATTCCGCAACTCCCTCGTATGTATTCACACATGTTCATGCTTGTTTATTGATCGTTAGGACCTTAGTAAACTCCAACATTTAATTTATGAAGTAAAATTATTACAAGTATCTAATGGATTGGTTGTTTGTTTGGATGGTGATTTTAAACTTAAAACAAGTAGATAAAATTGCACAAAAGTAGGTTTAGGAAAATTTATTATTAAGAAACTATCTAGGGTTGTGAATCTTTCCAATATCTATTAAAAAAATGCAGTGGTTATTTCATGTTTGTGTAATATATTGGTTTACTAACCTGGAACACGAAACTATGCAAAAGCCTCTGTCGATGGTCAGCTGCACATACCCAGTGTAATCCAATTAAACCATATGTCTATGTCAATCAAATTACCTGGATTCATTAAGATTAAGTTTCAATTGTGGCTACCCCCGCCCGACATGTATATGTCTATCCTATAAAGAAATCTATTAAAGGGTTATCTATCCTCAAGGAAGATCGTGGGCTATTAATTCTAAGGCTGAAACCTAAAATTCCTTTGTCATGTTTATTTTAAGTTTACCAGATCAATCTTATTAGTGGCCAGTTAACAAGACGCATTAAGCTTAAGACTTAATAAGCAAACCTTTATATTACCGAAACTATAAAATAACCTCTTATAACCCAATGATATTAGAAATCATCACAACCTCAGATAACAGACTTAGTTACGACACATATCTAAGGCTAATAAAAGATTAAATAAAATAATAGACATAAACTAAATGCTGTAAATTAAATAAAGTAAATGCTGGAAATTAAAAAATGTAAAAGTACAATAAAAGAAAATGATGGGGGTTAGATGATCCACTTTTAATATTTCAAAATTAGAAATCTCCCTTATTGTCCATATTTACCGATTAATTATATTTAAACCAACCATATAGACGGTAATATCATTTGTCTAAAGTCCAACAGTCCATATAGGCGGTAACAAAATCATATAAATCGACCATATAGGCGGTAACAAGGTTAGCAAATAAACCGACCATATAGGCGGAAACTAAGTCCAATAATGTAAAACCAGCCATATAGGCGGTAAATAAGGTTGTCACCTAAACCGACCATATAGGAGGAAACTAATTAATCCAAATTTTAATTAAAATAAGGGAGATTAATCTAATTTATTATATTGAAAGTCTTACCTTTTCACCCCAGCTGAATAAGATTACATGCTCATGCTGTAAATGAAAACACACAAAATTTTATTAATTAGATAAAAAGAAAATACAAGAAAACTTAAAGTAATACACAATACACTTTCCTTTAGGTTTACATGTAGAAATTCCTCCAAAGAAAGCATGGAAAATTTACAAAGTTTAGCTTGGTATTTATAGGAAAATCTAAAGGCTTCCACCAATTTCTCCACCAATTGCTCCACCAAACATGGCATCAAACATGGCACCAAACTGTTAGACAATTATGACCCATAGCGTCAATATTTGTAAAAGACATTGTGGTTTTTGTACAAATTAATTATGTAGCAATGAAATTGCATTTTATCATTTTATAATTTGATTACTTAAATATATAAATGATAAAAGTCCCTATGATTAGTTCCGGATTATAAGATATTAGGCAGTATCAATCCATAAAGGTTTAAACATTAAATATCCCTAGTCGTAGTATTATCGAGACTGGACATCGATAATGCGGAATAGACTAGTATTGCACTTGTGCGTGTTATGGAAGCGTAACGGCATAGTTCTCATATATTTAAGTATTGGATATTTATGCAAGTGTGATAGGAGGTTGTGTTTACCGATGGTACGGAAACAGCTTCGCTCTGGATAGACCTGACCGGCGTAAACACACGCGTATAACGCAATCGCACGTATCGTTCAAGTAGTATAAAAATATTGATCCCACGAGGACTTAATTCCTACTGTTGTTATTAATTATTGAATCTATTTATTTACAGATTTCTAATTGAGGGAGAAGAGAATGATTGCTTGATTGATTTGGTTGATTGTAGATTTGCTAAATAAATAAAAAGACAAAAGAAAATACTAAGGAAATAACAAAAGACACAAAGATCTAGGGTTGTGAATCATTATAATATCTTTTAAAAGATGAAGTGATTATTTTATGTTTGTGTAATAAATCAGTTTACTAACCTGGAACACGAAATTATGCAAAAGCCTATGTCGATGGTCAGACGCAAATACCCAGTTTAACCCAATTGAACCATATGTCTATGTCAACCAAATTATCTGGATTCAATAAGTTTAAGTTCCAATTATGGCTACCCTCGCCCGACAGGTATAAATATGTCTATCCTGTAAGGAAATCTATTAAAGGGTTATATATCTTTAAGGAAGATCGTTGGCTATTAAGTCTAAGGCTGAAACCTAAAATCCCTATGTCTAGTTCATTTTAGATTTACCACATCAATCTTATTGGTGTTGGTTTCTATTATTAGTCCCAAAGAAAGTATAAGCCAATGAAACACACGATTTATACATGCAAAGCATGAAGCATGGCGGAATCATACTTACAAAGCTTGTGATGAAAAATGATGAAGAAAATCCTTGAGTCTTCAAGGTGGAAACTTTCGGCCAAGAGAAAAAGGGAGAGAAGCTTCAAGTCTTCAAGTATTCCAAGCTCCAAGGTTGTTTCCCTATCACCTCCTTTGATCCTTCATTGTGCTAGCAAAATGGAGAAGATGAAAAACAATTTTTCTTGCCTTGTTGAAGCTCACGGCGTGAGCAAGAAGAAGAGGGAGAGAGGCTTTTGGTTTTCTTTTGTTTTTTCTCTTTCTTGTTTCCAAAACCGTGAATGATGAGATAACAATTACCAAAAAATATTTGGTAAATATCCCTCCAAAAAATGTGAAAAAGTTTTCCCTCCCAAAAAGCCATTAAATGGCCTCACCAACTTACATTGAGAATAGTGACAATGTATCATCCAATAAAGGTGATTAGATACATCCATCAACTAGTCGTGTCAAGTGATGAGACTTCGCGATGTGATTTGCGGGTCCCACTCGTTTCAAAATACGAATGTGTCCGCAAACACTTTCGGGCTCGGTATCGCTAATTCCGAATTAACGAATTTCTGTCGCGACGTAAATTAAATAATTATGCCTAGCGAAATTACTATTCACATCACTAACGAATTAATTCTAAATTAATTCGTTTGCCCGAATTAAAATCCGATTTTAATTCCGCGTCGAAATCTAATTTCGTTTAATATATCGAATATATTATTTTATCGATTAATTCCAAATTAATCGTTCTCTCTCCTAATTAGGCATTTTATCCAAGATAAAGTTTCTCCGTAATTAATCCAAGATTAATAAAGTTCGAATCAAACATCATAGGTGAATCTTCAGGAAGCGACCCAAGAGATCTCCGGATATGTTGGCAGTAAATACGGTCGTTGGATATGTTGGATAATATGACCCATAGCGTCACTATTTGCACAGATCATTGTGTTGTTGTAGCAAATTAACTATGTAATAAGGAAATTGCACTCTCATCATTTGTGATTAGATCACCATAGATATATAAATGAAGAGAGGTCCCTATGATTAGTTCCTGGATTGAGATGATATGAGACAACATCAGTCCACGAAGGATTAATCATTAAATATCCCTAGCCGTAGTATTATCGAGACTGGACATCGATAATGCGGAATAGGCTAGTATTGCACTTGTGCGCGTTGTGAGGGCACAACGGCATAGTTCTCATATATATAAGTATTGGATACTTGTGCAAGTGCGATAGGAGGTCGTGTTTCACCGATGGTACGGGAAACAGCTTCGCTCTGGATAGACCCTTCGGAATCCCATTGGTATTATGACTAGGTGTCTATGGGAGGCCGAAATCAAGGTAGGTGTGTATAGTCTTAACCTGAGACTTACATCGCTAATACTTACGACAATCGGTAAACTTTGGTTTTGGTGGTGGGGGATCTTAACTGGTTCTGTGTTCACCTCTTCTGGGTTTATCAGAGAATCGTAGAGTATTGGGTGTGATGTCAAGACGGAAGTATCACTTCAGTCATATTGGAGATGATGTCACGCAGGATACGGTATTAGTGCTCTTAAAGTGATGCGCATCCAATCGTGATATTATGACCAGGTCATGAATATCCGATTATAGAGACTAGTTACCAGACATCCGATATGTGTTTCGGACGGGGCAGACACTTATCCAGCCCCAGCCCTAGCACGTGATTATCCGATACTGGGCCGATATGCACAATACAATTGTATACTACGCTTGATACAGATCTTAATATTCTTTAATGGATATGTCCGGAGAATTAGGTAGACTTGGTGCTTTGCTAGGAGTCGACCTTGTCTCGTAAATCGGTAGAACGTAGTACTTGGTACGTACGTGATTCGGATACTCCGACGACCGTATTTACTGCCAGATTATCCGGGGATCTCATGGGTCGCTTCCCGATAATCCACCGATGACGCACAACTCGCACTCTTGAATAATCTGGGATTATACAGAAGAGAGAGAAAAATTAATCTAGGATTAATAACGGAGATATTTTATCCGGGATAAAATATCGTCTAGAGAGAGATAACGATTAATTTGGAATTAATCGGTAAATTAATATATTCGATATATTAAACGAAATTAGATTTCGACGCGGAATTAAAATTAGATTTTAATTCGGGCAACGAGTTAATTTAGAATTAATTCGTTAGCGACGTAAATAATAATTTCGCTAGGTGCAATTATTTATTTAAATTCGATTTAATTAACGTCGCGACGTAAGCTCGGTATTTCGGAAATATCGAACCCGAACGCGTGAGTGCACGTGGGCCCACTTTCATTTGGAAACGTGTGGGGCCCACATGACACATGTCATTCTAATGCTTTGCATGTAGATTGTGTACATTGCACTCAATGTCATTGCATGGAGTTTGAGTGTTTGACACTCTAAGCCATTGCATGTTTTGTGTCATAATTTTATTATTAATTTAATAAAAATTATGGCATAAATATAAATTGATTTTTGGTAAATCATTTTAACTTAACACAAAACTTCTTCTCTCTCAATTTTCTCTCTTCCTCTCACGCCCAAAACAGAATTTTGGGACTGGTTTTGAACCAGAAAAACGTGACACTAAAGGGAAGCAAGGGTTGGGTTTTCATGGTGAAAACCGCAAGTGCTAGCACACTACGAGTCTTGCGAAGGTGGTAGGGAGGTTCACCCATGAGGCGGGACTCATCCGACGGAGTTTGGAGCTTCGTTTTGAGACCCGAAACTGCCAAGACAGTGAGCATGGACTGGTTGCAGTGACGTGAGCAAGGCAGTACGTTTTTGGCCTTGATTTGTCTTCAAATCGACATAACCGATCAATGTGAGTATTCCGCTACCTCCGTTGATGTATTCATGCATTGTTTCATGTCTTGATTTGATCTTGGGACCTTAGAAAAACCAACAGGATAATCTGAACACGTACGTACCTCGTACTACGTTTTTACCGATTTACAAGACAAGGTTGGCTTCTAGCAAAGCGCCATGCCTACCCAATTCTCCAGAAATATTCTTATTGGAATATTAGATCTTTATCAAGCGTAGTATACCGTAGTATCGCGTACATCGATGCAGTATCGGACGATCACATGTTAGGCCTGGGGCTGGAAATGTGTCTGCCCCGTACGAAACATATATCGGACATCAAACAACTAGTCTTTTTAAATCGGACAATCCTGACCTGGTCATATTGTCCCGACGGTTGCAACCTTTTATAGAGTACTAGTTCTGTATCCTGCGTGATCATCATCTCCATATGTCTGAAGTGATACTTCCATCTTGACATCACATCCAGTACACTACGATTCTCGATAAACCCAGAAGAGGCGTACACAGAACCGGTTAAAGCCCCGAACCACCAAAACCAAAGTTTACCGATTGTCGTAAGTACTAGCGATGCAAGTCTCAGGTTAAGACCATATACACCTACCCTGATGCGGCCTCCCATAGACACGCAGACATACTACCAATGGGATTCCGCGGGGTCTATCCAGAGCGAAGCTGTTTTCCGTACCATCGGTAAAACACAACCTCCTATCGCACTTGCATAAGTATCCAATACTTAAATATAAGAGAACTATGCCGTTGTGCCATCACAACTCGCACAAGTGCAATACTAGTCTATTCCGCATTATCGATGTCCGATCTTGATAATACTCCGACTAGGGATATTTAATGATTAAACCTTTTTATATTGATACTGTCTCATATCATCTCAATACGGAACTAATCATATGGACTTTTGCCATTAATATATCAAAGTAAATAATTTTACAAAACGGCAAAAGGCAATTTCATTATCACATAGTTAATTTTGTACAATAATACAATATCATTTACAAAACAGTGACGCTATGGGTCATAATGTCTAACAATTGGTGATCAGACAACAAAAAGCATTAAGCTTAAGACTTAATAAATAAACCTTTAAATTACCCAAACTATAAAATAACCCCTTATAAACCGGTGATATTAGAATTCATCACAACCCCAGATAACTGGCTTAGTTACGACACATATTTATGGGTAGTAAAAACTTAAATAAAATAAAAGACATAAAGTAAAATGCTGAAAAGTAAATGACGGAAAGTAAATGGTGAAATTAAATACTGAAAATAAAATGCTGAAAAGTAAATGCTGAATGTAAATTACTAAAAAGTAAATGCTGAAAGTAAATTGCTGAAAGTAAATTGCTGAAAAGTAAATGCTGAAAGTAAATTGCTGAAAGTAAATTGCTGAAAAGTAAATGCTGAAAGTAAATTGCTGAAAAGTAAATAAAGTAAAAGTATAATAAAAGAAAATGCTGAGGTAAAAGGATCCACTTTTATTACTTCTATTTTAGATATCTCTCTTAATATAATATATTAATTTTGCATGATAATTACCAACCAGCCATATAGGCGGTATCCAGATTAAGTCAAATTAAAAATTAATTACCAACCGACCAATCAGGCGGTATCCTCGTTAAGTCAAGTTTTAACTAGTTTATATATTATAATTAAGGGAGATTAATCTAAATATTAGTAATAAAAGTTTTACCTTTTACCCCAGCAAAGGGGAGTTACCTCCTCATTACTGAAAAGTAAAAACTGAAAATTAAAGAAAGAAAAATATTGTGCGTAAAAGTAAATTGCGGAAAGTAAAAATGAAAAGTAAAGAAATTAAAGTGCGAAAGCGAAAATTAATTACAAAAAGTTGTAAATAAACAAACAAGATACAATCTTCTTAGTATTCTTAAGGAATTCCTTAGAAGAAAGTATGAATTTTACAAATGAAATGACTTGGTATTTATAGGCAAAATTTTACCTCCATCAAATCATCCACCAAATCCATTATTAATTGCTCCACTAATTGCTCCACCAAATCCATCATTAATTTCTCCACTAATTGCTTATCATGTTTGGTGCTGATTTGATAATTTTTATTATTAATTTATTTTTTTCTTTGAAAATGATTGAAAGTGACTTTAATAATTACACACAACACACTTCTGGATGGTTCATCAATTTCGGGCATGATATCTTCAGAATTCGAAATTATTTTATCTTTCAAAGTTGTAGATCTTTGGGTCGTCTTTAATCAGCTCAATTCGATATCGGAGTAAAACGTTATGCCCAAAATAGGACAGATGCACAAAACTGGAATTTCCAAAACTGCGCTTCGTTAAAACGCCCTTTCAAGTTTTCAATCTCCAAAATTAATATGTCAAGTCCAATATTTGCCCTTATTTGACCCACATTTCGTCCAAAATGATTTCATTGTGTCCCAATATTATTTTATCTCTAAAATAAACTAAACCACATCAAAACGTTCATCAAACCCGAGAAACTAAACAAAATATTAAGTAAAAGGGGTGGTAAATATTGATATATTTTCCGCTCATCACACCCCCAAACCTAACATTTTGCTATTCCTCGAGCAAAATAACAAAATAAAATACAAGAAACAATTAAAATTAAACTAAGCCACTTTCGTAGGGATCACGGTTGCATTTAGCGTATGCAACAAGCCTTTAAACCCCTAGATGTCCCTAGTGGACGAGTTGTAGTCTCGTGAGGGTTTACAGCAATGATACCCACAAACGTTTTACAAAAGTAAAAATGTAGTGAAACTAATGCACACAAAAGAAAAAAGACAAGCGGAAAGAGAATAAAGAAGTTAGTGACTAATCAGGTGAAATTTCTACTCCAAGTTACTAGTTGTTTTCTTTCTTTCTAAATCACTGAATAAGTAAATTCTCCGATTATTTTTACCATTCTTCATATACACAGCCAACAAAATATTTAAACAACTCATTTTTTGCCCACAACAGTCATAAGTGCAGTTGATAAGAGAGTAATATTTTTGTCCTAAAGTTTTATCAGAATTCACACCTTTTTGTAACAATGGAATAATTTTTCTGATTTTTTTCTTTGTTTTTTTTTTATTTATATACAATATCTTCCATCTATGTAACGAGTGTTGGGTCGGTGGCTCCCATACCAGTTGTCTTTAGGGCACCAGGTGTTAAGACACCCCTAAGGACTTAATTACTCAGACTTCAGATATTTTTGCAGCATCTTTGATCCATGTAGCGAGCTTTGGGCCAGTGACTCCCAAACCAGTTGGTTTTAGGGCACTAGGTGTTAAAACACCCTTACAGACTTAATAACTCGGATCTCAGATGTTTTTTTTTTACTCCATTGCTTTTTGAGATGCTTCCTCCAATTAAACTAGAGCACTGAATATTACAAACTTTTCAATTTTAGCTCATGTCCGTATGTTACTATATATGTTGATAATACCTGCTAACTGAGCATATGAAGATCCATTTTAGTCAGTATTATGGAGAATTCACAAATTAAATAATTCAAAAGGAAATAAACAAAAATTAACTTGTTCCGAATTAGGTTTGAGATACGTCTCAGGAGTGAAAACTCCTTACTCAGCTATCTCTTACCAATTTCACCTTTTTAGTCAAAATAAAAACACAAAAACGCAAAATATTTTTGTAATTTTTGAAAAAATTTCAAATTTTTTTTGTATTTTTCGAAATATTTTGGCCTAAAAATAAAAATAACACACAAACTAAAAATAAGGTACTGATTAACTAATTTCCTTCCCCAAACCTAAATGAGACATTTTCCCCAATGTCTTAAACAGTAGAAGAAGAGTTTAGAAGATAATACCTGGTTAGCCGAAATTCTACAGGAAATTAAAGGTTAAGATTCAGATTAATCCGACGCCTCTTACCATGATCGTCCTCGGACAAATTTATCTTTGAAAGGATAGGGTCAACTTATGGTTCATAGGCTAAGAGGTGGTCTATTAGATTCGGAGCAGTTCTGGCAGTAAAGATGAGTTCTTTTAAAGGTTTTGACACGAACCCATTTCTCCGAGCATCATCAAGAAACACACAAAGAAAATAAAAAAATCCTTCAACGTTGTACAGTCCAAGCAGTTTCTGGTGTATGTTCAGGTTCGCCCAAGATAGCACTATAAAATTTCCTCCACTGTACCCAAGCCACCTGGCAAAGCAATAAAAGCATCAGCACGGTTAATTATTTCTACCAATCGTTCAGACATATCTGGCATGATCAGTTCCTCTCCGTTTGATGGTTCAATAAGATTTGCCTCTGCCAAGGGTTTTGGGATGATTCCCAAAATATGACTGCCTCCTTCCTATACAGCCTTTGAAACGATCCCCATAAGTCCAAGATTACCCCTGCCATATATTAAGTTCATATTCCTTGCAGCTAAGACTCGACCCAATTCTTGTGCTGCTTCTACGTATTGTGGCTTAGTACCAACACTACTACAGCAAAAAACACAGATGTTTTCAACTCGTATTCTCGAAGTGGCTTCCATTTTTATATGTATTTCTTTCTCAACTCTGGATGCCTTCAAAATTGCAATGACGGGCTGAATTTATAGTACCTGAAAAGGGTGAGTAATAATAGCGCTAGTATCTTCCAAAGGACGTTTGTTAGCTAAACAAAAAAAAAATCGTGAAAGGTCAAAAAGTCCGGATCCTGTCTACGAAAATAAAGATAATTAAAACAGAAAAGCAAATCAAAGCAATAATTAAGGCAATGGAATTGTGTACGTAATACGCCACTCGCTTAGTATAAATTCATTAGGATACGTCTCAAGAATTCATTCTTTACTCAGCCATCACAACTGAATTAGCTCTTTGCTTCTTGATTGCAAAACACCATTCCTGTTTTCCTTCTGTCTTAAAATGCTCCATTTGTGCTTTACCCCAGCAAAGGGGAGTTACCTCCTCATTACTGAAAAGTAAAAACTGAAAATTAAAGAAAGAAAAGTATTGTGCGAAAAAGTAAATTGCGGAAAGTAAAAAATGAAAAGTAAAGAAATTAAAGTGCGAAAGCGGAAATTAATTACTAAAAGCTATAAATAAACAAACAAGAAACAATCTTCTTAGTATTCTTAAGGAATTCCTTAGAAGAAAGTATGAATTTTACAAATGAAATGGCTTGGTATTTATAGGCAAAATTTTGCCTCAATCAAATCATCCACCAAATCCATTATTAATTGCTCCACCAAATTCATTATTAATTTCTCCACTAATTGCTTATCATGTTTGATGGTGATTTGATAATTTTTATTATTTATTTATTAATTTATTTTTTGCTTTGAAAATGATTGAAAGTGACTTTAATAATTACACACAACATACTTCTGGATGGTTCATCAATTTCGGGCATGATATCTTCAGAATTCGAAATTATTTTCTCTTTCCAAGTTGTAGATCTTTGAGTCGTCTTTAATCTTGAACTTGAATCAGCTCAATCTGATATCGGAGTAAAATGTTATGCCGAAAATACGATAGATACGCAAAACTGGAATTTCCAAAACTACACTTCGTTAAAACGCCCTTTCAAGTTTTCAATCTCCAAAATTAATATGTCAAGTCCACTTTTTGCCCTTATTTGACCCACATTTCGTCCTAAATAATTTCATTGTGTCCCAATATTATTTTATCTGTAAAATAAACTAAAACACATCAAAACGTTCATCAAACCCGAGAAACTAAACAAAATATTAAGTAAAAGGGGCGGTAAATATTGATATATTTTCCGCTCATCAAGACCCCGTAGAATCCCATTGGTAGTATGACTATGTGTCTATGGGAATCCGCATCAGGTAGGTGTATTTGGTCATAACATGAGACTTGCATCGCTAGTACTTGCGACAATCAATACGCTTTGGTTTTGGTCGTCCATGACTTTAACAGGTTCTGTGTGCGCCTCTTCTGGGTTTATTGAGTATCGTAGTGTATTGGGTGTGATTTCAAGAAGGAAGTATCACTTTAGTCATAATGAGATGATGATCACGCAGGGATACAGAACTGGTACTCTAAAATGGTTGCAACCATCGGGATAATTGACAGGGTCATGATTATCCGATTAAAGAGACTAGTTATTTGTAATCCGATATATTCTTCGTACGGGACATACACTATTCTAGCCCCAAGCCTTGCATGTGACATCCGATTCTGGATCGCAATACACAATACTACATATACTACGCCTGATATAGATTATATATTCCATTAAGAATATTTCAGGAGAATTGGGTAGGCATGGTGCTTTGCTAGAAGCCAACCATGTCTCGTAAATCGGTAAAAACGTAGTACGAGGTACGTACGTATTCGGATAGTCCGACGATCGAATTTACTGCCAACATATCCAGGGATCTCTTGGGTCGCTTCCCGAAGATTCACCGATGACGTATGATTCGAGCATAATTAACCTGGGATTAATTTCGGAGAGATTTTATCTGGGATAAAATACTATTTGAAGAGAGAGAACGATTAATTTGGAATTAATCGATAAAATAATATATTCGATATATTAAACGAAATTAGATTTCGACGCGTAATTAAAATTAGATTTTAATTCGGGCAAACGGATTAATTTAGAATTAATTCGCTAGCGACGTGAATAATAATTTTTCTTAGCATTATTATTTAATTAAATTTGATTTAATTATGTCGCATCAGAAAGTTCGTTATTTCAGAATTTGCGAACCCGAGCCCATGAGTGTTTGCGGGCCCATTCGGATTTCGAATCAAGTGGGCCCCACAAGTCACATCACTAGTCACATCACTTGTCACTTTGAGTGATGGGCTTTGGTGACAATGATGATGACTTACCTTACACACTTTGTATACTTGATGGCTTGTGTAAGACTTTTACCAAAATTTTGGTAAATCATTTATTTTGATTTTTGAAATTAAAATAGATAAGTCAACACACATTTTCTCTCTCTCTCTCTCATTCACGCAAATCTCAACAAAATTGAACTCTCCCAATTTCTTCATCTTGGCCGAAAGCACAAGGAGGAAGAAGGTGAATTTTGTTGCAAAATTTACCAAGAGCTAGCACTCACAAGAATCAAACAAGGTGATAGGGAAACCTGTTGGACAATTATGACCCAGAGCATCACTATTTGTACAGATCAGGGTGTTCTTGTACAAATTAACTATGTGACAAAGGAAATTGCCCTTTTATCATTTGTAATTAGATTACCAAGATGTATAAATGATAGAAGGTCCATATGATTAGTTCCGGATTGAGATGATATGAGATAGTATCAACCCACGAAGGTTTAATCATTAAATATCCCTAGTCGTAGTATTATCGAGATTGGACATCGATAATGAGGAGTAGACTAGTATTACACTTGTGCGCGTTGTGGGAGCATAACAGCATAGTTCTCATATATTTGGGTATAGGATACTCATGCAAGTGTAATAGGAGGTTGTGTTTACCGATGGTACGGAAACAGCTTCGCTCTAGATAGACCCCTCGGAATTCCATTGGTAGTATGACTATGTCTATGGAAGTCCGAATCAGGGTAGGTGTATTTGGTCTTAACTTGAGATTTGCACCGTTAATACTTGCGACAATCAGTATACTTTGGTTTTGGTCGTCCAGGGCTTTAACAGGTTCTGTGTACGCCTTTTCTGGGTATATTGAGAATTTTAGTGTATTGGGTGTGATGTCGAGAGGGAAGTATCACTCCAGTCATAGTGGAGATGATGATCACGTAGGATACGGAACTGGTGCTCTTATATGCTGCAGCTATCGGGATATTATGACTAGGTCATGTTTATCCGATTATAGAGACTAGTTACCAGAGATTCGATATGTGCTTCGTACGGGGCAGACACGATTCCAGCCTCAGGCCTTGCACGTGACATCTGATGTTGGATTGCAATACGCAATACTACATATACTACACCTGATAAAGATCATATATTCCTTTAAGAATATTTCTGGAGAATTGTGTAGGTACGGTGCTTTGCTAGAAGCCAACCATGTCTTGTAAATCGGTAAAAATGTAGTAATAGGTATGTACATGTTCGGATAGTCCGACGATCGGATTTACTGCCAACATATCCGGGGATCTCATGGGTCGCTTCCCGAAGATTCACCGATAACGTATGACTCGCACTTTATTAATCTGGATTAATTATAAGAGAGAGAAAATTAATATGGGATCAATTGCGGAGATATTTTATCTGGGATAAAATATCAATTTAAAGCGAGAACGATTAATTTGGAATTAATCGATAAAATAATATATTCGATATATTATACGAAATTAGATTTCGACGCGGAATTAAAATTAGATTTTAATTCGGGCGAACGAGTTAATTTAGAATTAATTCGCTAGCGATGTGAATAGTAATTTTGCTAGGCATAATTATTTAATTAAATTTGATTTAATTACGTCGCAACGGAAAATTCATTTATTCGGAATTAGCGAACCCGAGCCCGGGAGTGTTTGCGGGCCCACTCGCATTTCGAATTCAAGTGCGGCCCACAAGTCACATCTAGCATCAAATCACTAGTCAATCAAGTTATGGAAGTCACATCACTTTGAGTGAAGTGATGCTTGTCATCATTGATTGATGTGAATAGTGATGTGAGTTGTTGTAGGCATTTAATGCCATTTTGGCTCCAAAATATTGTTTGACTTTTTGAAAGGATATACATAATTTTGGAAAACCATTTATGTTATTAGTTTTTGGAAAACTAAAATACAACACACTCTTCTCTCTCATTCTAACACACACAGTTTTGGAACCAATTTCCCCTCTCTCCCATTCGGCTTTTGAAGCCAATTTTCTCTCTAATCTCTTGGCTAGGCCGAGAACAAGAAGGAACATAAGGAAAATTTGTGGCAAATTTTCGAATGCTAGCACATGAAGAGTCATCCAAGGTGATAGGGAAACAAACCCTTGAGCATGGAATCACCATTTACAAAGCTTGGAGCTTGGAGCATCAATGGAGGGCTTGACCGAATTCCATGGAGCACCAAAATTGAAGAAAGCCGAGGCTTCAAAGCTTGAAGAGTTTTTGTTGTTCATCGCATCAAAATCCGATCAATGTAAGTATGATTCCGCCATACTTCTTTGTTGTATTCACACATGATTTCTAAGCTTAATGATCTTGGGACTATAGTAGAAACCCAACAATGGTATCAGAGCCTTGTTTAAGCATGAAATTGGAATTAGGGTAAAATTGGGTAAAAATGATTTGAGCATGTTTTGATGAAATTGATTGTTGATATATGCTTGAATGATGATAACATGGTGTTATGCATGATCAATTTCATGAAATTTTGATTGGATCAATTTTTCCCGAAATATGTTGGCTTGGCCGAATATGAACAATGCCCTAAAGTCATGGTATTTTTTTTATTTTGATCATTGGATGAGTTGAAATCACTTGGGTAATGTTGATTTGGGATTTAATTGGATTGAATTTTGAATTGGACAAATAATCCCCAAAATGTCGTGAATGTGATAGCCTGTAAAATGATGTGATTTTTTGATACCATTGAGTGATTCTTACTCAAGATCCAAGACTGGCATTGGTTTGTTGGCCAAAGTCAAGACCTTTGTTCGTCGCAGATGTGTTTGAATCCTGAAAGCTTTGTTCCATATTGGTGTCTTGTCCAAGTTGTGATTTATTGGCCAAAGTCAAGATCACTTCTTGTCCATTGACATTGAATACGAAGCTTTCCAAGGTCAATGGGTTCCGCTTAACTGGGATCACTAAGTTTGTTGTGCCAAAGCCAAGGCTTAGTTGATTCAGAGGAAAAAGGTTAGGCAATATATTGGATAAATTGGCATATATAAGATATATGTTTCGGACTTGGACGTCCACCTACTGGATCTAGGAATTGGATGGGATCCAATTGATATTAAAGATATACCAGATTAAATAAAGCCTCAATTAATCCCATATTAATTTTCTCTCTCTAAATTAATCCCAGATTAATTATAGTTTAAGTCAACTGTCATTGGTGAATCTTTGGGAAGCGACCCAAGAGACCTTTGGATATGTTGGCAGTAAATCCGGTTATCGGACTATCCGATTAAGGGCGTACCTCGTACCACATGCTAACGGATTTACAAGACATGGTTGGCTTCTAGCAAAGCATCGTGCCTACCCAATTCTCCAGAAATATTCTTACTGGAATATACAATCTATGTCAGGCGTAGTATACGTAGTATTCTGTATTGCGATCCAGTATCAGATGTCACGTGCTAGGCCTGGGGCTGGAATTATGTTTTCCCCGTACGAAGCACATGTCGGATGTCTGGTAACTAGTCTCTATAATCGGATGAACATGACCTAGTCATCTCATCCCGATGATAAATTTTGGATATCAACGCATCCATAATCCGCTCATTGTAAGTATGATTCCTCCATACTTCTTTATTGTATTCACATTATTTTCATTGCTTGAATGATCTTGGGACTATAGTAGAAACCAACACAAACATGGCACCAAATCCTCCACCAAACATGCAACCATGTTTGGTGGAAGTTTGACAATTTTTACTTTTTTACTTTATTGATTTTATTTTATATTTTGAAAATGACTATAGTAATAACACAAAATACACTATATTATTCATCAATTTCGGCCTTCTAAACTTCAGATTTCGAATATATTTAAATATTCAAAGTTGTATATCTTTTTGTCTTATTTAACGTGGCACTTGAATCAACTCAATCGGATATCGGATGAAAAAGTTATGGCCAAAATACCAAACTTGCGCAAAATTTCTAATTTAGGACTGCACTTCGTGACGCGTATAGTAAATTTCCCTTTTTGCTATTTTGTTTTGCTCTGGATTTCATTGTTTTAGCCCCGAGTTGATTCCATTAAGTCCCAATACTTTATTTATCTGTAAAACACATCAAACCGTTCATCAAACCCGAGAAACTAAACAAAATATTAGGTAAAATGGGCGGTAAATGTTGATATATTTTTCACTCATCACAACCACATCAGTCACATGCCAAGTCAGCTGGCCACGTGTCAACCACGTCATCATCAAACAATCATCTTGTGCCACGTGTCACAATCACATGGTGCCGACAATCAACATCGCCACATCAGCACAATCATTGAGTTGCCGACGCCCTCTGCTACGTGTCACCTTATCGCGAATCCAAGTGCCTTATGCCGTCGTCTCCGCATTCCACGCCGCGGTATCGCGACGCAAAGAGGGTGACGCATCGTGACACGCCCCACTTATCAATGCCTATAAATTCAGCTAGATGTCAGAATTCAAATCATGTCTTCCTTAGGTTTTGTAAGGAATTTAAGGATTGCATCTTATTTGTTTAAGTTTTTGTAATTTAAATTAAGCATTTTTACTTTTAGTACTTTTAATTATGCACTTTTACTTTCTGTAATAAATTTTATTTTATTTTATTTTCTTTCTTTTATGTTCAGTAGTTAATTTACTGCTGGCGTAAGGGTGAAGGTTTTTACTTTTATAATTTAGATTAATCTCCCTCAATTATAATATATAAATTATCTTAAAACCTGACTTAATGAGGATACCGCTATATTGGCCGGTTGGTAATTACTTATAAATTGGTTTTAACCTGACTAAGCATGGATACCGCCTGGTTGGTTGGTAATTAATTAATAATTTGACTTAATCATGTTACCGCCTATATGGCTGGTTGGTAATTATCACATAAATTTATATATTATAATAAAGGATATTTCTAAATTAGAAATAGTAAATGTATATTAATCTCACCTAATTTATAATATGGAAATTGCAATTTAATATGGATTAAAAGTTGATAACGCCTTAATGGCTGGTTTTTATTATGTAACATAATATGACACCACTTATATGACGGTCTTTAGTTGATAGATGATTACCGCCTATATGGCTGGTTTATGGATAAATAATAACACCGCCTTTATGGCTGGTTCAAATTAATTGGGTAATACTGGCAATTTCCATATTATAATAAAGTGAGATTTCTAAATGTGGATCCTCTAACCCCAGTATTTTCTTTTTATTCAAGGGAAGTGATGAAACACAATATTAATAAGCTTAGTAATTGATTTAATTATATATTGGGTAATTCTTTAGTTTTTTTATTGAATCTTAAGCCTAATGCTTCTTGTTGCCTGATCACCAATAAGATTAATGTGGTAAACTTAAAATGAACTTGGAAAAGGGATTTTAGGTTTATGCCTTAGATTTAATAGCTCACGATCTTCCTTGAGGATAGATAACCATTTAATTGATTTCCTTACATGATAGACATATACCTGTTGGGCGTGGGTAGCCATAATTAGAACTTGAACTTAATGAATTCATATAACTTGGTTAACATAGGAATATAATTAATTGAGTTACACTGGGTATTTGCGTCTGACCATCGACAGAGGCTTTTGTATAACTTCGTGTTCCAGGTTAGCAAATTAATTTATTACATATATATAAGAGAATCAATTCATCTTTTGAATAATATTGTGTGGAGTCACATCCCTAGGTATTTTGTGTATTTTGTTATTTTCCTTAGTATTTTCTTTTGTATTTTTATTTATTTATTTATTTAGAAAATCCACATTCAACCAACCAATCAAGCAATCATTCTCGGCTCCCTTTAATTAGATACCTGTAAATAAATAGTATCAATAATTAATAACAATAGTATGAATTAAGTCCTCGTGGGATCGATATTTTTATACTACTTGAACGATACGTGCGCTTGCGTTATACACGTGTGATTGCACCGGTCAAGTTTTTGGCACCGTTGCTGGGGACTTATTTTTCTTGTGTTATTAATTTTGAAGCTATCTAATTTAATTGTATCTAATTCTCTTTATTTTTATCTATAATTTTTATTTTCTTCTTTTATTTTTCAGGTGGTTGACATGGATCTTTATTGGGAGATTGAGAGATTACGAGCTGAGGGCTGTTGTCTAGACCAACAACTATCACTGGATGCCAGAACCAAGCAATACTACATTTTCTCAACATAACACAATGGGGAGATGTGCGATATGCGATGGTAACGACCTGAGTGATCAATGCATATATCTTTCAGAATGGAAAAATAATCGAAATCATTCAAGGTACGAGGAACCAATATATTTCACTGAACCATATTTTCCATCTTATCCACCATCCATCTACGATCTTCATCAAGAATCAGAACCATCAGAGGAAGATCAGTTGATTCACATGCTCAAAGATTGGCTCGAGGAACGGGAAGCTCAATTTGATGCATAAATTCAGAATCAAACGGCATCTATACAGAGAATGACATATCGAGTTAGACAATTAACAGATTACCTTCATCACATATCTCACAGAGCAAATTCAAATAGTACTAAATAAGCCTTCGAATATCCTGAGATTCATCATGACATCATAACAGAGGACGAGGCTAAGCAGTATCAAGAATCAGATGTATCATTTCATGAGCCCGAACCAACAAAGTCTCAATTTGATTTTTATTATTCATCGGACTTTGACGAGGATGAAAAAGCTGAGCTATTTGTACCAACTGCACCAACAAGGGAGGATGAAACGTTGCATCTTCAAAATGAGGATATTTGAACATTTATTACACAGATGTTTGATGAAGAGTCGAACGAGGAAAAACAAAAAAATATATGTGAAGAACATCCTCAAAATTAAGATCTTGGAGCATGATTTGCACTGATGTATGAAGAAGAGCTACTTGAGCCAGTCATATCAGAGGATGAAGACCTAAAATCAGACATATCTTTACATACTCAAGTTGACATTTATGGATCAGGCATTTCACAGATGACAGATGAAGAGCTGAATGAAGAAATCCTAAAATTCATCTGTGAAGAAAAGGTGGAGCAAGAAGCAGAGCAATTGGAGGAGCAAATATCAGACCATATTGACGATTTCATGCATTCATGAGAAACATCACTGTTTTTGAGCGTACAAATTAAAGACATCACCCAGAAGCTTGACAGAATGGAACTTCCATTCAAAGTCAAGCACCATACGAGACCTCCTGATTTTATTTCTTTCTTTTCAAGAACCACTGGAGTGACAAAGATCAAAAAGGCGGCACAAGTACTGAATGGGACAAAAAAAATTTTGCCACTTTACCGTTGGAAGAGACCTTTCAAAAGCAACGCTCATGGGATTGTCTTTAATCGGACATCCAAAACTACGCTGAAACCTCATTGACAAATGGATTTCAGTCACGTCTGGCTGAAGATGAAAAATTTAGCGCTAGCAGGGAGGCAACCCATGCAATTTATCGTAATTTCTGTTTTCATACTTTATGTATACATGTTGTAGAGTTTTTAATTTTGTGTGTTATTTTTTTTTTAGGGAAAAGCACAAATGGAGCATTTAAACCAGATAAGAGGAATGGTGTTTGACAATCACAAAGATGAGAGTTAATTTATTATTGATGGCTGAGTAAGGAATGAATTCTTGAGACGCATCCTAATGAATTTATACCATGCGAGTGGCGTATTGCGTACACAACTCTATTGCCTTAATAATTGCTTTGATTTGCTTTTATTTTGTAATTATCTTTATTTTCACCGACAGGATCCAGACTTTTTGACCTTTCATGATTTCTTTTATTGTTTTGCTAACAATCGTCCTTTGGAAGATACTTGTGCTATTATTACTCACCCTTTTTAGGTACTATAAATTCAACTCATCATTGCACTTTTGAAGGCATCCAGAGCTGAGAAAGAAATACATAAAAATTGAAGCCACTTCTAGAAGATGAGTTGTAAATATCTGTGTCTTTTGTGGTACTAGTGTTGGTACTAAGTCATAATACATAGAGGCAACACAAGAATGGGGTCGAGTCTTAGTTGAAAGGAATATGCACTTAGTATATGGCGGTGGCAATCTTGGATTAATGGGGATCTTTTCAAAGGCCGTACAGGAATGAGGTAGTCAAGTCTTGGGAATCATCCCAAAACCTTTGGCAGAGGTTAATCTTATCGGACCATCAAACGGAGAGGAACTAATTGTGCCAGGTATGTCTGAACGACTGGTGGAAATGATTAATCGTTCTGATGCTTTTATTGCTTTGCCATGTGTTTTGGCACGTTGGAGGAGATTTTTACAGTGCTATTTTGGGCGAACTTGAACATACACCATAAACCGATTGGACTATTTAACGCTGATGGATTTTATGATTTTCATTGTGTATTTCTTGATGATGCCCGGAGAAATGGGTTCGTGTCAAAACCTTTAAAAGAACTCCTCTTCACTGCTAGAACTGCCCCGAATTTAATTGATCAAATTTTAGCCTTTGAACCACAAATCGACCCTATCATTTCCAAGATTAACTGGTCTGATACTGATCGTAAAAAACGTCGGATAAATATGGATCTTAACCTTTAATTTTCATGTTAGATGTAAAATTTCAGCTAACTAGGTACTATCTTCTAAACTCATCTTCTACTTTTTAAGACATTGGGGACAATGTCTCATTTAGGTTTGGGGGTGGGGAATAGTTGTAGTATTTTGTTTTTATTTTGTTTTTATTTTTAGTCATAAATTTTCGAAAAATTAAAAAAAAAATTGAAAAATTTTCAAAACTCAAAAAATATTTTGTGTTTTTATGTTTTTAATTTGATTAATCGGGTGAAATTGGTGTAAGATAGCTGTGTAAGGAATTTCCATTCATGAGACGTATCTCAACCTATTTCGGAACAAGTTAATTTTTGTTTATTTCCTTTTGAATTATTTAATTTGTGAATTCTCCATAAAAATGACTAAAATGGCTCTTTATATGCTCAGTTTACAGGTATTATCAACATACATGGTAACATACAGACATGAGTAGTAATAGACAAGTTTGTACTATTCAGTGCTCTAGTTTAATTAGTGGAAGCATCTAAAAAGCAATGGGATAAAAAAAAGTCTAAGATGCGAGTAATTAAGTCCGTAGGGGTGTTTTAACACCTAGTGCCCTAAAGCCAACTGGTTTTGGAATCACTGACCCAAAGCTTGCTATATGGATCTAAGATGTTAGAAATATATATATATATATTATATATATATATATATATATATATATATATATATATATATATATCTGTATATATCTGAAGTCTGAGTAATTAAGTCCGTAGGGGTGTCTTAACACCTAGTGCCCTAAAGCCAACTGGTTTAGGAGTCACTGGCCTAAAGCTCACTATATGGATGGAAGATATTGTATAAAAAAAATCAGAAAAATATTCCATTGTTTAAAAAAGGTGTGAATTCTGATATAACTTTAGGACAAAAATATTACCTTCTTTTCAACTACACTTGTGACTATTGTGGGCAAAAATGAGTTGATTAATATTTTGTTGGCTGTGTATATGGAGAATGGTAAAAATAATCGGCAAATTTACTTATTCGGTATTTTAGAAAGAAAGAAAGCAACTCTTAACTTGGATAAGAAGTTTCACCTATTTAGTCACTAACTTCTTTATTCTTTTTTCTCTTGTCTTTTTGCTTTTGTGTGCATTAGTTTTACTATTTTTTTACTTTTGTAAAACGTTTGTGGGTATCGTTGCTGTAAGCCCTCACGAGACTACAACTCGTCCACTAGGGACACCTAGGGGTTTAAAGGCTTATTTCATACGCTAAATGCAACCATGATCCCTACGAAAGTGGCTTAATTTAATTTTTATTTTAAAGATGTTTATGTTATTTTATCTTGTTGTTTTGCTCGAGGACTAGCACAATGTTAGGTTTCGGGGTGTGATGAGTGGTAAATGTATCACTATTTCCCACTCATTTGACCTAATATTTTGTATAGTTTCTTGATTTTTATGAATATTTTGATGTGTTTTGTATTATTTTGTAGATAAATAAGGTTTCAGGACTCTCTGGAGGTGATTCAGGGCCAAAACGGAGAAAAACGGACAAAAGGGGCAAAACTGACATTTGGTGCGTCACGACGCACAGCCTGCATCACGACCGATAATATGCACCGGACCTCTACTAACGTGCGTCGGGACACGTGGACCAATCATAGGGTTCTGCTAAAATGCGCCGGATGCTAACGTGCGCCGAATCTGCTATCGTGCGCCTGCCATGTGTCAACTTCATAGCAAATCATGCTAATGTGTGCCGGACACGTGTCACCAACACATGCTGCTGAAAATCGCCATCGCCATGTGTCATCCACATCAGTCACATGCCAAGTCAGCTTGCCACGTGTCAGCCACGTCATCATCAACCAATCATCTTGTGCAACGTGTCACAATCACGGTGCCGCAATCAACATTGCCACATTTCAGCCACGTCATCGCCACGTCAGCACAATCATTGAGTTGCCGACGCCCTCTACCACGTGTCACCTTATCGCGAATCCAAGTGCACCGTGTCGTCGTCTCCGCGTTCCACGCCGCAAATCACGGCGCGTCGCGACTCGAAGAAGGTAAGGCGTCGCAACGCGCCCCACTTATCATTGCCTATAAATTTAGCTCGATTTCAGAATTCAAATCATGACTTCCTTAGGTTTTGTAAGGACTTTAAGGATTGCATCTTGTTTGTTTAAGTTTTTGTAATTTAAATTAAGCATTTTTACTTTTAGTACTTTTAATTATGCACTTTTACTTTATGTAATAAATTTTATTTTCTTTCTTTTATGTTCAGTAGTTAATTTACTGCTGGGGTAAAGGTGAAGTTTTTTACTTTTATAATTTAGATTAATCTCCCTCAATTATAATATATAAATTATCTTAAAACCTGACTTAATGAGGATACCACTATATTGGCCGGCTGGTAATTACTTATAATTTGGTTTTAACCTGACTAAGCATGGATACCGCTTGATTGGTCGGTTGGTAATTAATTATTAATTTGACTTAATCATGTTACTGCCTATAGGGCTGATTGGAAATTATCACATAAATTTATATATTATAATAATGGAGGTTTCTAAATTAGAAATAGTAATGGTAGATTAATCTCACTTAATTTATAATATGGAAATTGTAATTTAATATGGATTAAAAGTTGATACCGCCTTAATGGCTGGTTTTAATTATGTAACATAATGTGACACCGCTTATAGGACAGTCTTTAGGTGACAGATGATTACCGCCTATATGGCTGGTTTATGGATAAATAATAACACCGTATTTATGACTGGTTCAACTTAATTGGGTAATACTGGTAATTTCCTTATAATAATAAAGTGAGATTTCTAAAAGTGGATCCCCTAACCCCAACGTTTACTTTTTTTTCTAGGGAAGTGATGAAACACAATATTAATAAGCTTAATAATTGATTTAATTATATATTGGGTAATTCTTTAGTTTGTTTATTTAATCTTAAGCCTAATGCTTCTTGTTGCCTGATCACTAGTAAGATTAATGTGGTAAACTTAAAATGAACTTGGAAAATGGATTTTAGGTTTCTGCCTTAGATTCAATAGCTCACGATCTTCCTTAATGATAGATAACCTTTTAATATATTTCCTTATAGGATAGACATATACCTGTCGGGCGTGGGTAGCCATAATTGGAACTTGAACTTAATGAATTCAGATAACTTGGTTAACATAGGAATATGATTAATTGAGTTACACTGGGTATTTGCGTCTGACCATCGATATAGGCTTTTGCATAACTTCGTGTTTCAGGTTAGCAAATTAATTTATTACACATATATAAGAGAATCAATTCATCTTTTGAATAATATTATGTGGAGTCACAACCCTATGTATTTTTTGTCTTTTGTTATTTTCCTTAGTATTTTCTTTTGTATTTTTATTTATTTATTTAGCAAATCCACATTCAACCAACCAATCAAGCAATCATTCTTTTCTCCCTTTAATTAGATGCTTGTAAATAAATAGTATCAATAAGTAATAACAATAATAGGAATTAAGTCCTCGTGGGATCGATATTTTTATACTACTTGAACGATACGTACGCTTGCGTTATATGTGTGTGATTGCACCGGTCATTAACCTTAGAAGTGAGAGAAATGGTAGAGATTGTATTCTCTTACACAAGCCAACCAACCTTTTCATTAAGCATCTAATGCTTTCTTGCAATGGCCAACAAAAAAATGTGAATGTCATACAAAAGTATAAGAAATGATAAGCTAAAGACAATGACTTTGTCATTAAGCATCTAATGCTTTCTTTCAATGGCAAACACATAAATGTGGAGGCCATACCAAAGCATAAGAATGGATTAGCTAATGACAATACTATTAGGTGTATACAAGCCACCTAATAGATATAATAAATTGTAGAGCATGGCAAGCCATATGGCTTTGTCTCTAAGGTAAATAAAAATCACTATCTCAATAATGATAAAATTATCTTCAGTTATGTTGTAGTAATAATCTCATAATTATTACTAACTTGATTATCTCGTAATCAAGACTTGATTATCTCATAATCAAAGAATTCTAGAAAACATTAAGTTAAACTAATTTAACATAGTTTTCATTTGTGACAATAAATATTATTAATCTCATTAATAATATATTAATATAATGTGAGCATATTATTAGACAATCTAATTATATTAGGTTTGCTACAGTTAATCGAGCTAGCATGGGGACCAAATGGACCTACGGTTTCGAGCTCCAATAATTCAGAAATATTAATTAAACTCTTTAATCAAATATTACGAATTATTAACTCTGTGTTATTCCACTAAAAACTCGAAGTTGAACTCCCGTTACCGTAGATGGATAAAATAAAATCGAACAACTTCGGTGTCCATCGATATAGTCATTACATATGTATATAGCCCTTCACGAATATCTCACAAATAGACCCGGTTCAAAAGTCCATTAAACCCCTCTAAATATTTTGTCTCTTAAGCACCAATGATTCTATAATGAACAATTAATTCATAACAATTATGAATATAAAAATTTCTATCCGTAATAGAAAAGTTTAGCGCTCAAATTGTTCAAGTCCCGAATCAACTATTAAAAATGATATTCTTCTACTTCTCATAAGAATGAGTGAATTCCATATCTATGTAAAACTTTCACAGCTACACACAAAACCATATCCCCAAAATATGTAGTTATTGGCCGAGAATGCAACACCAACCTCACCATAGTAAATCAAAGATCATAGCCTGACATGTAGGAGTTCGTAGTACACTCAGGATTAAGATCGAATCCATATATGACCATCTATTAGATAAAATGAATTTCTTTGGTTAACGAATATTAAAAGAAATTTGTATATATCTGAGTCTAGTCCTATATGATCTCATTATACAAAATGCCTATATTCCCATGTCACTACATGAAAGATCCCAGATCAAAGTCATCATACAAGTATAGAATGGACTGCAACTATAGATAAACCATAAAGAAATTACTATATTTGTTTGCTCTCTATGGACTATTTAGATTACTAACTTCAAACTTAAATCCTCTTGTGCATCAAACATACACTAAGTCTCAAGGTACAAGAGTAATCAAGGTAAAAAAGACAATTGGACAATATGCGATATAAATCAAACAACTTTGATAAAATGAATAATGCATTTATTATTATTACAATAATCAATTCCGTTTCATAATACATGAAGCTTTAGGACATAAATCCTAACAATCTCCCACTTGGGCTAGAGCAAATTGGGCATGTCATGTAATCATAAACCCTTTAGGTGACCTTCAAACACTTTAGCCGATAAGGTCTTTGTAAACAGATTAGCCAGGTTGTCTACGGATGGAATCTACGTGACAGCAACATCTCATCTCTGCACTATCTCTCTGATGAGGTGATATTTCCCCTCAATATGCTTACCCCTCTTGTGGCTTCTTGGTTCTTTTGAGTTCGCCACTGTACCACTATTATCACAATAAAGTGTGAGTGGTTTATCCATATCTGGAACAACTTCCAGATCTGCCAAGAACTTACGAAGCCAGACTGCTTCCTTAGCTACTTCACAAGCTGCTATATATTCAGCCTCCATGGTGGAGTCAATAATACAAGATTGTTTTATACTCCTCCATATTATAGCCCCACCACCTAGGGTAAACAGTGATCCATATGTTGATTTCCTAGAATCGACATCCATTTGAAAATCAGAGTAAGTATATCCTCTCAGAATCATATCC